>OX463850.1:1690280-1951536 GCA_949825065.1 Odontocerum albicorne
GTTTAATACGAACGTATGCGGATTACTGTATGTATATGACATGTAAGTGTTTGCGGGGAGTGAAAGTGAGTTACAAAGTTTGATAAGTGATTTGTATGAGAGATGCGAAGAGAAAGACCTGAGAATGAATGTAGGAAAATGCAAAATAATGGTGATAAAAAAGTGTGAAAGGAGAAGTAGATGTGATATATGGGTGAAAAACAAAAGATTGCAGCAAGTTGAAGAATTCTACTATTTGAGTAGTTAATTCTCAGATGATGGAAGAGTTAAGAGGGATATTGAACGCCGTGTTAGGAAACAAGTCAATGGGGAACTTCAACATATACTCTCGAAACGGACAGGATTCAAATCTGCTAAGATGATATTTTGGTGCAAACCTTGATGCATGGTAGTAAAACGTGGACGTGGAAAAAGACTGAGAGGAACCGAATAAATACTGTAGATTGGATTTAGTGAATGATATTCTAAAAGAAGTGTGGCGGTCGCATGCGCGGTCACTGAACCCACGAGACGACCTTTGCACAGCTTCACAAAGCCGAGACAAGCAATGAACAAAGTCCATGCATCGGTCATTCAACTCACTATCAATCGGAGAGCGCATTCCATGTTAAAACGAGAAAGCAACACGCCGGTTCCCGAAAACAGAATGAATACCTATACGCGACCAGAATCGTATTGTATATGCAGAAACGAGACAACGGTATATCGTGCGCGCATTCCCGCACACATTCAAGAATATTATAAATACCGACGTCTGTCAATAAAATTCCTCTTTACACATTCCGATTTCGGCGAGTATTTTATTTATCAACAAATCATCCTCATCATCTCTCCATTAAGGAACACAGTTCCCAAAGAAGGATAAATAGAAAGTCAGAGAAATTGTAAAGGTTGCACGAGAGGGTGTTAGGATGTGGAAGAGGCTGAAGATGTGTGTCGAGTAAGAAAAATATGCCCCTCTGTCCTCTCTGCCTTCCTACATAGGGAAATGGTATGATGGTGTGTATGTATCTGAATTTAAGACTGATGTATTGAGAAGGGTGATGAAGAACACAGTGAGATGTTTTGGATATATGAAAATGAAAGAACGAAAAAAGAGTAACAAATTTATGGTAAAAATGTGAGAGAAAGGCTTTGTAGAGGGGACTAACGAAATTATGGTAAGATCAAGTAAACGAATCACATAATTATCAATTTTAACAGAGGAAAGTATTGAAAGGTCTTCGTCAGGGGACGTCTACTTCGCACGACAATTGATTGTATGATAATTTTAGGGGATCCACAAGCAGACCGTTTTCTTTAGACCACTGTGTAATACAACTGAGATCATAATCCATTGTTATCAGCATTCAAACAAACATCTCGGGAATGAAAAATTATGTATAATTGAAGATGATATTCACTCTGCAACTGTCTTGTTAAATAATCAATGAAGATGTAGCTACCTACGTCCCCTAAATAAATTTGAATTGTCAAACATACTTTATTGTTAATATTGTAAACATACAGGGTCAACGACCGATGAATTATTTACAAATTGTCACAAACTAGAAACGTCAAATTTATTCACACGCAAACATTATTTTTACACTGCATACCAAGGTAGAAAGAGAACACATCGCTTCCGACGTGATAGCACGCGCAGGAGTGAGATGGAGATATACAACGATCGCATTAACGCGGCCCGTTCCGAAATAAATAAATATCTACCCGTAAATCAGTGCAGGCGCAAGAGAGAGGCAGAATATGTATCGTGAGCGCATTCACTCATTACTATAAAATACCTACCTGTAGAGAAATAAACATTATTATTTATTATTCATTCAACTGTCAAGACTTGTTATTATTTGCCCGCTGTTCACTTTCACTTTTATCCGCATTCCTGTGATTTATATTTAAAATAAATACAAATCAAAATCATCACGACGTATCAAGATAAGCAACTCGCTACATTGATGACCCTGAACGAAAAGGAACGCAGAATTCGACTAAAACGAATATAGCGATGTCAACATCAACATCATCAGCACGTCCTAATAGGACACATGCTACATTGATAACGAACATCGCTACAAAGATTTAAAATATTATTCCATATTGCGGAACGTCAGCAGTCAGTAGAATCTCATCCGACATTTGGTTTGAGAATTTCACCTGATAGTTTGAGTAGTTTTTGAACAATTTCCAGGTGTGTAGTGAGATGTTAAGATGTTTCATGTACTCAATTATGAAGTTAAAATCAATTGGATTGATAGCACTGTTAATTTCAGTAGTGTGAGAAACGCGAGCTGTCCACTGTCCATAGTCCGTCTGATATCATCAGTTACCTTGATTAGTGCAATAGTTGTACTATGTTAATTATATTCAGATATCTATGGTACAGAATAAACGGCAATTACCCAAAATATACTCACCATGTCGAACTTCTCACGGTGTGTAACTATAGAAGCCTCGAAACAAGAAGGTAAGAATCCATTGCGATATTCCTACTTAAGGTTTTTCAAGGTTGCTTTAACTGTCCCGCGATTCTAGAAGCACTAAGTTTATATGTACCTAATAAATATAGCCGTGCAAGGAATCACCCTCTGTTCTACATACCAACTTACAGGACGAATATCATGGCTCAACACTCAGTCACGCTGGTATAGATATATTGAACCAACTGAATGACACTGTTGATATATTCTCGGTACCGTCTAGCAGTATGAGAAGAATCCTGGCTGATATTATTCCTAACGAATAAGCTAACGCTAGAAGCAGACCCTCTTTGTGTAACAGGAGAAATCTATGCATGTGGATAAAAAAATAAAATAAAGAGTGTTCTGAAATTATTTGGGCACTTAACCTAACCTAACCTAACCTAATAAACATAGCCATTTATATTTTCCTTCCTGTGCTAAAAAAATCCGCCCGTTCCGGTGTTGTGTATTAAATACACATGTAAAAATGAGTGATTTAAAATCGAAAAATAAGAATAATCATAGCCAATCACTTAAATTAGTTAAATTTGAAGCCAAAAGTGATTATAATTGAAATTTAATTGCTAAAAACATGAAAAAAACAACACCGGCCAACGTTCACAAAACGGGCAAAACGACCACATCTACCGAAAGCCGCCGACTTACTGAACGAGAGAAGCGAGCGAACTGAGATTATATTTCTTGCGTTCCCATATACCGAAGTAGAGTGAGAGTGAGGCATGAATAGCGTCGCTTCCTCACCCATAGCGTTTTTTAAGAATGTATATACCTACGTCACACACCACTGGCACACGTTTGGTTGTATTGGTGAATTTATTTCCGATTATCACAAAATATCTCTGATGTGACCGATAAGTGCTAATCATTATTAATATTATTTCTTCATTCAATGCGTAAATGTATTACGGAGGAATACCTTAAATTTGGACCCAGTATTTATTATATTTATATATATTAAAGTGTTTAGAAGCAATGTGTACTAGTTACATATCACAGGACAGGAAGGGTTAAAGGAGCCAAAATAATCGAAATAATAATTTTTAGAAAATTGACAATTATGTCGTTTTAGTGGCTTTAGTTTTTATAGTTTTCAAAATATTTTCAACACCCTCCTCACCGTCAACAGATAAACAAAAGGAAAGCACATTAGATTGCCACATAAATTTGATCTTTCATAGCCATGAGGGATCGACGCTGGAGATGTTGCGAAATCGGAATTTAGCATCGATAGATGACACAGCATTCGTTTGAATTCTGTCAAGGCCCACTGGTTGCAGTATTTTCTATGGGGTTTTTTAAGGGAATCTGACTCAGAGAAAAGTGAAAATGTGTAATCTTAGCGTTGCAAAACTTTTGGTTATATTCGTTTCTCAGAACTCGGTATAATTCCGAGTATCAATTTCAAGGGTGTCGTTTAAAATAAGATTTTGTAATATCACTTAAATCTGTGAAATTGATTATTTCAGAATTAATCCACGGAGTAAGAGTGTTTTATTTTCCTCACATTATAAGGTAAACGTGAGTCCAAAAGCCCCGCAAAAAATTGGCGCAAATTTCAACCTTCAAGTCCATCGAATCAACCTCATATAGATTTGATTCCAATCAATGTTGGGGGCCTCCGAAATTTGATTTTCCTCATTTATGTTTCGGAATTGTCAAACACGGATTGTGGATTGATCCTTGGAACATTTTGGAGGGCACGTTTTATACCTTAGAAATACGACGAGAATCCCGGTGCGATGTGTTATCCGTAATTTGAAATTTGTTCAATTGAAAACGTAATGATGAAATCCAAGAGGATATGTCATGCTCTTGTGTGGTGTATTGGATTAAGAGGAGGAAACACGAAACTATAGGAAAGCAAAAACAATATTTGATCTTTGGTATTTTTTTAATAAAACAAGTATTAAAATCTCCCATTGTAAGACAGTAAGTGATGTTTGATAGCATATCTGTATCGGACGTGTGCCGTCACCCGTGTGTGTGTATGTGATATGAAAAGAACACTGTGTGTAGGTCTGTATTATTAAACTTGTATGTTATGATAACTAATGTTCCTGTACTTGTATATATGTAAACCCTTGTATTTTACTATGTTATATGTATGTTTGTTTGACTCCGATCGCATTCGCGACCGCATTGGAAATATGTAACTTGCAAAGCGGGCGATCGGAGTAGGTCCGGGATCAGTCGGCGTAAGCAGGGCCCAAACCCCGAAAGTTGTTGTATTTCGCGGGCAATGGGCGCTTGCGACGGTCGACTGACCATTAATATAGAGGGCCCCCCGATTTTTGAAATATATTACCACTACTTACATTCTCAGTAACTGTGTTTTACTTGAGACCCGCTACCCTACATCGAGTGCCTGAGAGGAATCTCTCCCTGCTCTTCTTCTTCTTCTTCTGCTGGATATTCGATACGGAATTCGCGACGTGGATTCTTCGAGCGCTACGCGGCAACCAACAACCTATATACAGTCTTTGTACCTGTCCGGTACAATATCTTCGAGGAGAATTTCGAGATAATTGAAATATGTTGATCCTGGAGGGCTTTAAATAGCCCCCAACAGTACCGTATTAGCCCGACTATAAGGCGAGGTTTTTATTTAAAAAGGTGACACGTAAATAGGGGGGTCGCCTTATATTCGAGTCACAAACATAGTGGGTAACAATAAACTCACTACTTCGCGATTAGCGAAATGACAACATTGTTACGAGAGCGTTCAAAAGGCGTCATTGTTTATACATAGCCTGTGCGTAGTAATTTATGATAGTTTTTGATGTGTTTTTTTGTACTGTGCTTCGTTTTGCATCTTTGCTACCTAAAATAATATTATGACTGACCATATTGAAAGACGAGGAGCTCGAAAAAATCAAGTGAATCAAGGAAAACGCAAAAGCCATGATTCCAATTTTAATGTGGTAAGCTTGATTGTCGGGCTAGGAGCTATATATTTATTAGTTTAACCATAATTCAATATTGTTACATAATACTAACAGTTAATGCTACTTCTTTCTTTAAATATTTTATAACATGTACTTTACTATTATCTGGCTTTACTATTATATGGGTACTTTGATAAATTTACTATTATCTTGGTACTTTGTTTTAATAAATATTTTTCATGTTGTTTATAGTTAAGGCATTAACATTGTGGAGGTTTAAAGACATTGTAATTTATTTTTATCAAACACTGTTTATTCCACTTTTTTATGACGGTATAACCCTACCGGTTTCAAGGCTTTCACTTCATCTTCAGGGGAGCGCAAACAAGACTAAATGCTGTTCGAACTGGTACCGATATAGACGCTTCAACGGTTGGAGGCTGGGGGGTGAGGAAGGCTAGGGATAATTTCGGCCAAGAGCGGGGAGATTTTGGGGAAATAACTGTTCAACAGATGTTCCGATCGGTATACTGACTTAGAAATTTCTAGGGCCTCTAATCTGTCCAATTTATTTCCGTTGCCCCTAATATGTAAGAATTTGGCATCATCGATAGAATTACAAATATTTTTCGTTTAACATTTTGCATTTTATTTTTTATAATATTATAATGGTAAGAGAAATGTTTTTTTCTCCAAAAAGCAGATTAAAAAATAGAGGTTGCCTTATAATCAGGGTCACCCTATAGTCGGGCCAATACGGTAGGCTAGTTGTTTTGAATTTAATTATATATTTAATGTAAAAACTATTATTTGACAGGTGTCATTTATTTGTATGAATTGAAGACATAAAATTATAATGGCAAATAATGTATTTATTAAGAAGAGATGGCTTTTTTTAACCTGGCGAGTTTATTGCCATGTGGCAATCTCTTCCAACCAACCAGAAATATGTTTTTATAGGCCCTAAGTGTAAACCAGACTGGAATGGCTTCACTGTTGAACAAAAAAATATTAATATGAAACCGATAAAGCAGTTTGTAATTTAATAAGTGAGACTGCTTGACTCATCTACCAGTTATACTATTAACACTCATTATAATTTGTTTTATCAAACACTGTTTATTCTTCTTTTTGTTACGGTATAACCCTACCGGTTTCAAGGCTTTCATCTCATCATCAGGGAAGCACAAAACATACTGAATTCTATTCGAACTGGTACCGAGACACACGCTTCTAATGGTAAGCATCCGGGTTGGGGACTGGAGACTGAAGGAGGCTTGGGACAACCTTGGCGAGCAGCGGAGAGATTCTTGGGACATATGTGCTTGCAAGATGTTCACCTCGATGCACTGACTTAGAAATTGGACAGACTAGAGGCCCTATAAATTTGCATTCGGATTTGCATTAGACCCTAGAAATCAGCGCACCAACCCACCCGAGATCAGCCGAGTACGAGTATGCTCGTCCTAAGGTATGTACGTTGGTTTTACATTAAAGTATATTACCTAATTAGGAGTATGCTCGTCCTAAGGCACGTTGGTTTTACAATGAAGTATATTACCTAATAAGGTGTATGCTCGTCCTAAGGCACGTTGGTTTTACAATGAAGTATATTACCTAATTAGGAGTATGCTCGTCCTAAGGCACGTTGGTTTTACAATGAAGTATATTACCTAATAAGGTGTATGCTCGACCTAAGGTACGTTGGTTTTACAATGAAGTATATTACTTAATAAGGTGTATGCTCGTCCTAAGGCACGTTGGTTTTACAATGAAGTATATTACCTAATTAGGAGTATGCTCGTCCTAAGGCACGTTGGTTTTACAATGAAGTATATTACCTAATAAGGTGTATGCTCGACCTAAGGTACGTTGGTTTTACAATGAAGTATATTACCTAATTAGGAGTATGCTCGTCCTAAGGCACGTTGGTTTTACAATGAAGTATATTACCTAATAAGGTGTATGCTCGACCTAAGGTACGTTGGTTTTACAATGAAGTATATTACCTAATTAGGAGTATGCTCGTCCTAAGGCACGTTGGTTTTACAATGAAGTATATTACCTAATTAGGAGTATGCTCGTCTTAAGGCACGTTGGTTTTACAATGAAGTATATTACCTAATTAGGAGTATGCTCGTCCTAAGGCACGTTGGTTTTACAATGAAGTATATTACCTAATTAGGAGTATGCTCGTCCTAAGGCACGTTGGTTTTACAATGAAGTATATTACCTAATAAGGTGTATGCTCGACCTAAGGTACGTTGGTTTTACAATGAAGTATATTACCTAATTAGGAGTATGCTCGTCCTAAGGCACGTTGGTTTTACAATGAAGTATATTACCTAATAAAGTGTATGCTCGACCTAAGGTACGTTGGTTTTACAATGAAGTATATTACCTAATTAGGAGTATGCTCGTCCTAAGGCACGTTGGTTTTACAATGAAGTATATTACCTCATTAGGAGTATGCTCGTCCTAAGGCACGTTGGTTTTACAATGAAGTATATTACCTAATTAGGAGTATGCTCGTCCTAAGGCACGTTGGTTTTACAATGAAGTATATTACCTAATTAAGAGTATGCTCGTCCTAAGGCACGTTGGTTTTACAATGAAGTATATTACCTAATTAGGAGTATGCTCGTCCTAAGGTACATTGGTTGAACAATTAAGTATATTACCTAATTAGATGTATGCTCGTCCTAATGCACGTTGGTTTTACAATGAAGTATATTACCTAATTAGGTGTATGCTCGTCCTAAGGCACGTTGGTTTTACAAAACAAAAAAATATTGAGAGTGGGCATAAGCATAAAAATCACATTAAAACAGAGAAAAAAATAATTTGCTTTATAATCGCACTTTACCAAGGAAGATCATTTAAATAATTAACTAATATAAAGACAAATAAGCACTTAGAAAATTCACAGTTATCTAGCAATACTTATAATAATAGTACAATTTATACAGCGCCATTCAAAGAGCTGTTTCTTCTCAACCTTCATATTGAACCCACCATTGTTGAATAATATATATATATATATTGATAAGTTGAATGAAAGAAAAGAGAAGTAGTGGCTGCGACCATTACTAATGCACTCTCCCGCATCAGCATATCTTCAGAAAAACATATTTGGTCAGAAAACCACAGAAAATTTATCAAGGGAAGACGAACTGCAAAGAAATATTTATACGAGTAGATTTTCGGACTCAAGAATGTGATAGTAACACATTCGGCTTAAGGTGTAGTGTAGGAAAAAGGAACTGTACATGAAATTCTTTACAACTTAAGTTTCTGTAGAACTCCATGGTTCGCATATCCATTAATGGTATAAGGGATAACCTAACGGGTGTTACCTCTTTCAGCCAACCAGAAATATGTTTAATATCCTGAAGTGAAAATCAAACTGGGACTTATTTAAAAAAATACCCTTGTAATTAATATATGGTAATTTATACATTTTATATCATATAATTGTAAAGTTTCCCGTATTTGGTAAACCTTAAAGTTGAAAAGCACTGCCTTAAAAGTAAGTTTTCTACTCCATGCATTGCCTATGGGCTCCCATCAAAGAATACAATCAGCCGCTTTGGGTGGATATTCGCGTATCATGTGATGAAACTTCACATTGGGGTGGTTATTTTGGGGGTTCAGATTAAACCATTTTCTTATGCTTACTGGCTGTGGTATCTAATATTACCAGCCAAGAGGTTTTTATTTACTTTTTTTAAGCTACGAAATGTTGATCAAAATCTTTAACTATTTCAAACACACCTTTACAAACTTTGTTTTTTTCCTTTTTAACGAAAACTATGCTCAAATATAAAGAGATCACTTTCACATTCTGCGTTTTGTTTTAGAAGGAAAAATAAAGCGTACGTTTTTATAATTTTCTTTCATTTTATTTTATTTTATATCAATAGGTATATTTTATTTTGTTTAAGTTAATATTATTTTATATAAATTTATTTTATTTTATAAAAATTTTGTTTATTTAATTTTAGTTTATTTTATTTTATTTAACTTTTTTTTTTAATTTTTAAAATTTCTTTTTTATTTATTTCATTTTAATTCAATTTATTGCAATTTTTATTTTAATTTTATTATGTATCACTTCATTTTATTTAACTTTGAATTATTCTATTTTATTTCATTTTAATTTATTTCATTTGATTTCATTCTATTGCATTTTATTTAACTTTGAATTATTCTATTTTATTTCATTTTAATTTATTTCATTTGGTTTCATTCTATTGCATTTTATATCACTTCTTCTTCTTCCTCTTCTTTTAGGCCTGTTGGCCTGTTACGGTCCTGCATCATCGTTTCCCTCTTGTGACGTCGACTGACAATATCTTCAACTTCGCACATCCTTCGGATTTCTGTGTTTCGTACTCTATCACGAAGGGTTTTGCCAGCGATACTCCTGAATACCTTCATTTCGCTGGTTCGAAGGAGAATTTTGGTTCTGACAGTGTCAGCTCTGGACTCTATGCTGTACGTCATTATGGGGCGGACACAGGTCTTGTATATCCTAACATTGTTTTGGATGTTCATATACTTGTTTTTTCAGATAGTGTTCTTTTAACATCCGGATATAATCTCGTAGGTGCGGCCTTTTGTGATTGTTCAAGTACTTCGCCATAGAGGTCATTATTGCACATTATGCTAGCACCCAAGTATTTAAATTTGGTAACTTGTTCAATTGGTGTGTCGTTGATCGCCACTTCATTTATTTTATTTTGAATCATTTTATTTAAATTTATTTTCAGTTAATCTATTCTATTATACTTTATATTATTTTATTACAATGAAAGGTCGATTTCGACGAATAAAATAAACATGTTAAAAATTTCGAGTGTTTCAATGCTGAACACACATTACTAAGTAGAATGATTGAATTTAATAAATAAAATCATGATTTATACAATATATATATATATATTTATAATCAAAAGAAGCACACACATACCACCACATAGACAATCACATAGCAGCCCTGGCTCAGGGTTGTCAATTTTTTTTGAATATTCCTCTGTCCTGCTATAATTTGACCAGGCTTGTCATTGCGTTTTTCGCCATTCTCATTCTGTGCTTTATCTCTGTAGCAGAGTCGCCGGGGCTATTTTCAATAGAAACAAGGTACACAAGTTCCTCCACAATATCTATGCCATGTGAGAAAGCTATTGAGGTGTTCAATTGACGATCATAAGTTGCGTTTTCCAGCCTAAAATTTCAGCTTCAACTATTTTAAGCAGTTTAGCTATCTTCTTCCTGGCTCCTTCCCAACTCACTGTCTGCGAAGACCACTGGGGTCAGCTCTCCTCGTCCTCAGGTTGCACGCTCTTTTTTCCCGGACAACGTCCCCCAGGCCGTGCCTCTGCATCAGGTTATCTTTTTCCACCACCCGTGAATTCTTTGGCCTTCTCCTGGTTGTTATTCGAGGAAGATCCATGGAGATTGCCTGGTTCACAATGTGATCGGGTGCTCTGCGTCCAACGTGCCCATACCATCTCGATCGCGTCTCCTCCATCTTACTGTCGATGTCTGTAGCACCTCAGCTTCCATGAATGCGTGAGTTTTTTATTTTGTCTCTAAGGGACACACCAGCTGACCATCTTAGCATGCGCATTTCAGCAGTTTCTAGTTGCCTAGAATAAGAGTTATACATCGTCCAGTATTCGGAGCCATAGAGGAATGCGGGTCTGACAATCGTTTGGTATACTTTTCCTTTTAACTTTACTGGCACTTTCGGATCACACAGAACTCCCGTCATTGATCCAAACCTCATCCATCCCACACTTATTCTATGTGTTACATCTGCTGCACATCCTCCATCGCTATAGATAAGTGACCCAAGATACTTAAAGGACCCACAATTCGGTAATATTTCTCCATCCATTTGCATTACGGGAGTGACAGAATTTGTGTTCTTGTTATTTTTTTAAGACAAGAAAAAGTTTCCGGGATGGATTGCCAAGTTGTAAGTACTTCATTTTCGGCATTCCTCTGGACTGGTCCAACGAATCGATCTCGCTCAATTTCTTCCAAAACAATTCTTAAGTCTTTAAATTTTTGTGTCCATATCGAACTCGACTGAAAATCTACCAATTCAATTTCAAAATCATCTAATTCCATGTATTCAAACATTGTTAAGTTTAATTGTTGATACTTTATGTGTCTGGATGGGTAATAAATTTTGTAGTTTCTTCAAGTTGTCGAAACTGAACAAACCTTCTTGAAAATTGTTCTATTGTTGCGTCTAAAGCATTTTCAAATGATTCTATTAATTTTCCTGCGTCTGGCTTTTCATGGATTTCCAGATCCATCATGTATTTTTTTAGGTTGGGAAAGTACTTAAAATTTCTGGTCATTATATCATGCTTAAATATTTGTAACTTAGCTTCAAATGCTTTTATATTATCAAACATAACAGTCATTATTTTGCCACGGCCTTGTCATTTTATATTTAGATCATTCAAATGGGAGCAAAAATCAGTAAAGAACATCAATCTCGAAATCCACTCAACATCTGATAATTCTTCATACTGAATTATTTTCTGGTTACTTAAAAACATATAAATTTCATCAAAGCACTCGACGAAACGAAACTCGACTAAGCCAATGAACGTTATTATACATCGTTAATCCATTATACATCGAATTGACCTCATTTAATAATGATTCAAATTTTCTTTTGCATAAAGGATGCGCAGCAATATAATTGACTATCTTAGTCACAAGTTTCATCACATCTTCAAAAGATTTAAGACCATCCTTTGCACACAGCGCTTCCTGGTGTATTATACAATGAAATGCTAACAGTGGATGGCCAACAAACTTTGTAAATAAATTGACGAATCCTGCTGTTTGGCCAATCATACTGGGTGCACCATCTGTACTTACTGAAACGATTTTCGACAAATTTATTTCTGGTCTAGAAAGAGCCTCTACAACTGCTTTGCAAACATCTGTGCCTTTAGTAGTTTCTGGTAAAGATGCCAAACTTATTAATTCTACCATTATTTTATTGCCAACAAAATATCGAACAAAAATAGCTAATCGAGCCGAGAGAGTGACATCAGTGCTTTCATCAAGACAAATAGAAATCCAATCACATAATTTTATATCTGTTTTTTGTTGATATGTTACATTTTTACCCATCTTCAAGATTCTGTCTTTTATTGTATTTCGAGCGATAGGCAATTCTTTTATTCGTTCGAATATTTTTTCTTTATTTCCAAAATCCTCAAGAAGAAATGGTGCGCATTCTTATAATGCATTCTTGATGTAGTCTCCATCGCTGAATGGTTTTCCATTTTTGGCAATTATTTTGGCTATTTCAAAGCTAGCAGCAACATAATTGGAATTACTATTAACAAACTTATTTAAAGCACTCGATTGTAGATTTTTGTTTTTGATTGCTCTTAAAATATATTCTTTTTGTTCATCTCTGCTTTTGCCAAGAAGTTCCTTATGAATTGTTTCATAGTGTCTTTTTACAGATGATGTTCTAGATACCACTGACACAGAACATATAACACATATTGCTTTGTCACTTCTTTCAATTACACCGTACATTTCAGTCCACCAATTTTGAAATTGTCTGCCAGAATTTTTACTGCTGGCTTCACCAAGTTTTTGTTTCTTATATGGTACAGCCATCTTTGTGGGTGCCAATAAACAGTTTGTTTCTGTATTAATTAGATTGTTTTTATAGCACAAATTAATAACAAAACTGCTCCGATCAGGTAAAGAGTTATTCTGTCACTGAAACATCAAATCGTCGAATTTAAATTGTCGATAAATGATATTCATCCACAAGAGTAGCAATTATACACCTAAACCACAGGAGAGCTGATGATCTAATGCGCATCGAGAGCGCGCAGTGCGACGTATGTCGTGGATAAATCAAACACTTCGGAACGGCTCGTGCCGGGAGCGAAGTTCATTACAAAAAAAAAAATACACCTCAAGGGACTAGCACCGCGCGGGAAGCATTAAACAATGCGATTTATTGATGCATGAATGTCGTCATATCCTTCGTTTCTGAAATTATTTATGAACGAAGAAAATACACGTCGCTATTTAAATATTTTTTTAATACTATTTCTATAACTTTTTTTATTTTTTCTTATACACTTTTATTTTTTCTCCTCATTCGCGTGCCACGCAAAATCGTCTCGCGTGCCGCCTGTGGCACGCGTGCCATAGGTTCGCCATCCCTGCTCTAAGTGCTGCCCAAATTAGGCTTCTAGGGACCCTGTCAAATGCCTTTTCAAGATCGATGAAGACCATATGAATGTCTTTCTTAGCATCACGGTGTTTTTCGACAAGGAGTCTAACGGTTTGAATGGCGTCTACTGTTAATTTACCCGATACGAAGCCACACTGGTTGTCATGTATTTCCATCAAATTCCTGATTCTCGAGTTTATAATTCGTTCATAGGTTTTCATAGTGTGGGATATTAGCTTGATGCCTCTATAGTTGTCGCATTTCCTGGAGTCTCCTTTGTTTTTGTAGAAGGGAATGAGAAAGCTTCTTCGGAATTCATCTGGCATTGGGGCTCCGGCCAATATTTTATTAAAGAGTTTACACAGCCAATTCTGTCCCTATTCACCGCATTCTTTCCAAAATTCAGTTGGTATATTGTCTGGTCCTACTGCTTTTTCTGTTTTCATTTGACAGCAGTTCAGCTATGATACTCGTAGTAGATGTTAATTAAAATAAGTATTTAATCGTTTTTTTGAACCAAATAAATAATTAACCAAAAAAGTATATGCCAAAAGGCCATGGCCTAATTTCGAGTACATTTTTAGTTAATACTGTTCCAAACCCGAGTTCACTTTTGTTAATTTCAGACCTAAGTCGAGCTTATGAAGAAGATATTTGTAAAGAATCGTTGACTCAGTTAGCAGTAAGCGAAAACTCAAACCGTGTTACTGATCTATTAATTTCCTAGCAGGAAAGAAGGAAGATTGAATTTTTCCCTGTGAGGGAAATATATAGTATACTGAACTAAACTCGGAAATCACAAAATGACTGTTAACTTGAATTTGAAATTTTCACTTTATATTAAAATATTTCTTCAAGAAGAAATGTTTTGGTTTATTCCTTAAATATATTATATATTTTTTAAATTAACAACAATGTGGTCTGGAAAAAAAAACACATATAACATCATACCATTTCCCTGACGTCGTTCCAGATTTTCCTGTTTCGGCACCCATAATTTGTCTCTTCTACATTTATACACCTTTTCATACAACTTTGAATTTGTTGGTAGTATGAACCGACTAGAAGCATTCGAAATGTGGATACACCGGAGAATGCTACGGATATCTTGGATGGATATGGTCAGCAACACAAGGGTTCTTCAATGCGCCAAAGTTGATAGAGAGTTGCTGACTAATTAAAATCCAAAAGGTGTCCTATTTGGGTCATGTACTTAGAGAAGCAAAGTACAAATTACTGCACCTGATCATCCAGGGCAAAATATAGGGTCCAAGAGAGAGGTGTTGGCAGGAGGCAAATCTCCTGGCTCCGCAATATACGTCATTGGACTGGTATAAAGAGCGTTGGGGATCTTTTTCGGGCTGCCGGGGACAAAGATGCCTACTCTCAGGTGATAGTCAACGTTGGGGGGACCTGACATGACACTAGGAAGAAGAAGAATACAATTTCTACAATTTATTTGACTTTCTACGTTTTTTTCTTTCAAAATATAATTTACATGATCCAGCCATACTTACCTAAGTCTTCCTCTCACGTGTCTTCCACTCACGTTTGCACTTTATATTTCTTTTATTAGTCTTACTTCATTCATTCGTTCCATATAATTCCCAAAAATTGATTGTGAAAATAATCAATAAACTTCCTGCTCGGTATCCCACGGCGGAGCTTTTTAGAGAGTATCAGGTCCTGAACATAGCCAATTTACATCTCAAATCCATTCTCTGGCACTACCATCGAGAGGAGGGGAAGATGCAAACTCAGCAGACACACATGACACGCATGGCAACTAATGAAATGTTCACCATCCCTAGAGTTAAAACCTCTTTTGCCCAAAGGCAATATGCTTATTTGGCTCCCATTACATACAATGGCGTACCGACTTCAATAAAAGTAAAGGTAGGAAAACCATTTAGACAGTCGATCGGAGCGTGGTTGTTATTGCGACAGGATTTTGAGTACTTGGGCTTTCGGGATGAATGACGAGTAGAAAGGATTTATGTGAGCTCGTGAGTGTGAGTCTGTCTCTTCTTGTTGTTTTGATTTTGGATGTTTTTGTATTTGTGTTTCTGTGTGTTTTTCTTTTTTTCTTCTTTTTTTTTGTTTTGAATTTGTTTTGATTTTTATTCTTATGATTGTGTGCGGTATATTGTGGGATGAATATTTTTGGTCTTTCTGGAGTGATAATGTGTGAGGAGTTGAGTTTCGCAAGATATTTCCAATTGTAGTTGAGTGTCACTGTTTGTCAGGTTGATGAGAGCGTGCAACGGAGTTTTTTTGTGTTATCAAAAATCGGAAAGAAGTATCGATTTATTTTTTCACGCTAAATATCCTCAGTGAGATACAGGCAAAAGCCTAGTTTACTGGGGATACGACAAATGAAAGGCAACAAACCCAGATCCATTAAAATTATACGTCCAAATCAAATAACCTGTTGTTTTTTCTCAAATTGTATATATTTCTTGTCATGTGTAATAATAATAAGAATAATAATATACCCAAACCATCTTCAGTATGCTCTTCTTCATCTCACTTAACACATTAGCCTTAAGTTCATATTCATCCTACATCAGATCATTTCACATTCTGTGGTGCATTGTCGATCCACGTATTTTCCTCAGTGACAGTGTACTAAAACTAAAACTTTTTCCACGTATATATTTCACTCCCATACTCTAGAATAAAACGTGCACAAAAATAGACAGTTCATTCAGTCACACTCATCCCTAATCACTTCATTCTGGTTTCTGTCACTCATTGTCGAACCACTTATTCTAAGTGTACGCATTTCTACAGCATTTCGGAACATTTAACGCTAATCTTTGTAGTAATGCTTGACTGCTCACAACTCCTCGAACGAGTTTGACAACGTATACCAGGAGACGCAGATCTCTTCTTACGCTCAAGGAATTATACCCGAGCATGCCCAGCAGAAACTGAGTAGGATAAAGCCATGGATAGATTATCTTTTATTCAAGTTAAAAATCAGGAGACCATCATTTTAACCCTTCTCTTGCGGTGATAAAAATAATACGCGTGCTCCGGTGTTGGGTAGTGAGTACGCAATAAAAAATTAGCGATTTTAAATCGGAAAAATAAGAACATTCATAGATAATCCCCTTAATTAATTATAATTGAAGTTAAAAATTATAATTATTGAGATTTATTTGCTGAAAACATTAAAAAAACATCTGAAAACATTAAAAAACGCTCACGGAACGGGCGTACGTCTAACCTATTTGCAAGCCTAGAGGCTACTAGTGGCGCGGAACGTCAGTCGCATACCCCGGCGCTTACGCCTTTGCTTGGGACGTTGAGACAATTCAGGTTCTCGCAATTCAGTCTAGTATGCAAGAGTGAGATGCGAATATAGTGTCGCGCTTCCCGCATACTATTCACCTATCGTCAAGACGAGGCACTCGCAGCGTTTAAATGCGAATTTGTTTTCGATCTTTACAAAACACCTCGATGTAGTCGATAAATTCTGATTATTATTAATATTATTTTTTAAATCAATGCGTAAATATATTATGGAGGAATACCTAAAATCTTAACCTTGTATTTATAATATTTATAGAGATATTGATGGTTATTAGAAGCAACGTGTAGAAGATACCCAACACAGGGAAGGAAAGGTTAAGATTGAATTGTTTGCAATAATACTTGTAAAATGTCCCTTTTTTGAAAGATGTATCGATCATGTGAAAGCATGGGATTAGGATACAATGCAAATCTAGTTCACGTTGAAACTCAGGGTCGGAATACAAGGTGTTAACAGGGACGACGATTTCCATCTCAATTACAAACACAATGATTTCAATATTAATGGAAGTCATGCGCTTATTTTCCTGTGGTGAGACGGAACAATGCGTTCACGTTGATTTTTTTCATTCTATCTTCATGTCTACGTTTCACTCCCATACATCAAAGTTGGTTCTAAAGTACTGTTATCGACTACCATCGTAGCAGATTTCGATAATGTCCGTTTAGAGTATTTATGCGTTAGTGCCCCATTTGAGTTTATTTTTTATTGATATCCCTCGTAACTCTTCGATCATCTATTTTTTTAACGCAATTTTTTACGTTCTAAAGAGTATAAGCTTTAAAAGGACATGTCATGTCGAGGCGGGATGTTGACCCGTAAATCATGCATTATATAAAGAACATTAATGGTGTAAATCACAGAAAGGAAACAGCATCAGTGAAGTTTCAGATTTTGAGAAACGAGTTACATAAAGAGATTTTTATAAATTAAATGACAATGAAGATTTCTCGAATCCCGATTGGTTGACCAACACCTTTATAAAAATACATTTCTGAGAAATATTACGGTTTCAAAGAGTGTTTTGTATAGAGTGTAGGGCTCTGCGTTTAAACAAATGTATTTTACTAGTTACAACCCGTGAAATATTCACGGAAATAAAACAAATTCTACATTTATGAAAATATATATTCATAAACTAGCTTTACCCGGCCACGCGTTGCTGTGGCTCAGTCTGAAATGGAAAAGAAAGAAAAGAGAAAGCACACGTTTTAATTATGTTTAATTTCACAATGCTTGTGGGTATACAATATGTTTGATGTCTTTCAGCCACTCAGTCTTTCACGTTTATCGCAAATTATCGCGTCACTCCAAGAGGTCAATTCACGATATGATTTGAATTCAAATTAAAGATCGATTGCACTGAAAAAGAAGAAAGAAAGTTATAACAAAAACATAT
This sequence comes from Odontocerum albicorne, assembly GCA_949825065.1. Taxonomy (NCBI): domain Eukaryota; kingdom Metazoa; phylum Arthropoda; class Insecta; order Trichoptera; family Odontoceridae; genus Odontocerum; species Odontocerum albicorne. The sequence goes on from OX463850.1 coordinate 1,708,600, forward strand.
AAAATTGCGAAACATTAAAAAAGGAACTGAATAATATTGGTAAGTTCATAGACGTCTTTGTTCTTGGCGGCAAGAATAACTCGTTCACTCAGCCAATCGTGATTCTTATATTTGATTTGAATATTGGGAAATACTTTTTCAACCAATTCTTCTTTTGACATCACTAAATTGCAGAAGTTATAGTCTTCCAACGTCAGTTCTATTACCGTCATTTACAAATGCATCTCGCAAATGAACATATTCTTCAGAGCGAAGCTTGGTCTGATTCAAACGGATGAATATCAAACGTTCTGTTTTCTACGGCAGTTCACAAATTTGCCCCAATACAACCTTGTAACGACGTTCAGTGATTATAATTATTTTATCGACTTTAATATAAGGCTCGATTTTAATAAATAGCAAGTTATTTAGGTAAATACATTACAAAAAACTAACAATAATGACAAATTAATACACCTTAATATCGATGCTGTGCGTGAGAATAGATCGATGCTGTGCGTGAACTGATATTGCAAGAAAATATCGATGCTGTGCGTGAACTGATATTGCACGATCGTCATGTGACTTATCGTGAAATTGAGGCATGTTTGGACGTTAGTTCCACTCGCATACATTCAATATTGCTAGAACATTTGGCCATCAAAAATATTTGTTCGCGTTGGATACCGCATACTTTGACAATCGCTCAAAAAAAGGCTCGTGTCGATTGGTCCAAAGAAATGTTGAAAAAATTCGGTCGCGGTGCTTCAAAATACGTCTATAAGATCGACACAGGCAACAAATCATGGATCTATGCATATGTTATGAGCCAGAAACTAAACTACAGTCGACTGTACGGGTCTTTCAAGACGAGCCAAATCCAACAAAAGTTGTTCGCGCACGAAGCACTTCGAAGCAAATGGTGGCTTGTATATTTGGTCATGTCGCAACAGTGCCTTTAGTGGAACGTCGTACGGTCAATTCTGAATGGTAAACTACCATTTGTTTACCAGAAGTGTTCGGAGAAATGAGGAAAACCAACCGCCGAAGTCGGATCATTCTACACCACGACAATGCGAGCTCTCACACATCGGCTCAAACAAGTGACTTTTTGAGCACTCAAAACATCGAATTGATAGGTAATCCGCCGTACAGCCCTGATTTGGCACCCAATGACTTCTTTTAATTCCCAAACATCAAAAATAAATTACGAGGTCAACGTTTTTCGATGCCTGAAGAAGCTTGACGCGTTCAAAACGCATGTTTTGAAGTTACCTCATTCTGAGTGGAAAAAGTGCTTCGAAAATTGGTTCAAATGCATGCAAAAGTGTATTGATCTTCATGGAGAGTATTTTGAAAAACAACAAAGCCATTTTCGATGATAAATATTTGCTTTTACTTGTCTGTCTCAAAACTTAAGTAGCAACCCTCGTAATTCACTGGTTTGTGGTAAGTTAAAGTGAAGCTCAATCATATGGAACCCGAGACGAATGCAGAATCCCTTGATAGTTGAGCGAGTCAAAAAAAAATTTCTGTAACATCTTTATAGCAAAAGTTTTGTCCCGCAGATGGCTCTATTCCACATGTTAATTGGTATTCTCCGATATGACTCTTGGAGCGTTATCTACGCACCTCTTTACCCATACTCGAATATTAATTGTTAACCCTTCCTGTCATGTGATGTGCAACTAGTACACATTTCTTCTTAAAACTTTAATATCTCTATAAATATAAAAAAAACTGGGTTCAGATTTTAGATATTCCTCTAATACATTTACGCATTGAATGAAAAAAAACAATATTAATAATAATTAGCATTTATCGGCCACATCAGAGATATTTTGTGAAAATCGGGAATAAATTCACCAATACAATCAAACGTGTGACGTAGGTATATTCATTCTAAAAACCGCTATGTGTGAGGAAGCGACGCTATTCACGTCTCACTTTACTTCGCTCGCTTTAGTAGCTTTCGGGCATCCATTCGAGGTGGTTTCTTCGCCCGTTTTGTGAACGTCGGCCGATGTTTTTTTCATGTTTTCTGCAATTAGATTTCAATTTTTATCACTTTTGACTTAAAATTAAATTATTTAAGCAATGAATATGTTATTATTATTTTACCGATATTAAATAGCTCATTTTTACATGTGTATTGAATACACATCACCGGAACGCGCGGATTTTTTTAGCACAGGAAGGGAAAGGTTAAAAGGAAAAATATTAAACCCATTGTTGATTAACATTTTTTTTGTTTAACGTACCGAACAATTTTTTACGTCATCGTGAATTAACATTGTTTTAGGTTGCAATTAGTTTTATCAAACACTGTTTATTCCATTTTTGGTAACGGTATAGCCCTACCGGTTTCAAGGCTTTCACCTCATCATCAAGGGAATCTTGTTTGCGCTCCCCTGATGATGAGGTAAAAGACCTTGAAACCAATAGGGTTATACCGTTACAAAAAGTGGAATAAACAGTGTTTGATAAAACAAATTACAAAGTCTTTAAACTCCCTTAATGCTAATGCCTTAACTATGAACAATATATTGTTTTACTTGGTGCATTGACGGACTGAGTTGGTACGAGCATCACCTTCCGCACACGGAATAACCTTGTTGAATGACTTTTTTCGATATTGATATTTTCCACATCTCGGTGGATAAATTGAGAATTGAACTCTTTAATAAACTTTGCAGGTATAACTGAGGCACTTCACAGGGAAACAGGGATAACATTTTTATTGTTGTCTTTATGATATACTCGTATTTATACCTTTAATCATTATTTTTTTTCTTGTTAGTTGATAATGTTAAGTAAATAAATAAATTTATTCACATAATTAAGTAATTCCCTTTATTTCTAAATATTTTCTTTAGTCTGTATCAGAATATTATTTAAAGGGGGAAACTCCTTAATATTAAAAGGAAATAAAATATTTGGTTAACTGTCATCCCTGTATCAGGAAATCTTAAACGAACCCCAATTTAATTCTTGTTCTTTTCAAAATTTAATTTTCTATATACTCAGGAGTTATACAACCTTCTTTCATATTATTTAGATTATTCAGTCCATAACTCAGTATCCACTCGGACGTTACCGTATGAAATAATACAGATAAACGAATATTATGCAACAAGAAGAAATTGTCATCTAAGAAATTGTTAATGGTGTTTTGAAACCAGGTTAAATTATCAAAGGATTCAAGAAAGATGCCTTAGAAATGCATTGTTTTAACTCGAGTACTGAGGATACTGAAAAAGAAATAACTTTTTTACTGCACGAATTATACCGATTGTTACAAATTATATGTCATCTCGATCAACGAACTCTTAACGTCTAGTATGAACCTTACGTTTTGTTACTGTCGTGTTACGCGCTGGTTCAACACATTCATAAGCTTGTCTGAGAAATTACATTGCTTTCGTTATTTATAGTTAAGGCATTAACGTTGTGGAGGTTTAAAGACATTGTAATTTATTTTTATCAAACACTGTTTATTCCACTTTTTGTGACGGTATAACCCTACCGGTTTCAAGGCTTTCACCTCATCTTCAGGGGAGCACAAACAAGATGGCACATTTAACTTTGATATATATTATATATTAAAAATACTTATTCCGACTCTACAATTCTAGCAACTTCCAACCATCCTAATAACCATAAATTCGCCGCATTTAACTGTATGCTTCATAGATTGATCAGTGTCCCATTAACCGACGACAATTTTAAAAAGGAATTAATAACCATAAAAAAAATAGCTACAAATAATGGCTATCCTGGAAGCCTCATCGAGTCACGTTTAAAAAACAAAACAAAAAAGAAACTTATAAAATATTATATATTTAACAACACCTATAAGCATACCAATAAATGGAGCAAAGTCCTATTTATAAAAAAACAAACCATACGAAATAACCAAAAATATTCCAAGTCACATAAAGCCAGCTTTTAACACTAATTTTTATCTCCGGAAACTCTTATTTAATGGGAAAGGCAAAAATGGAATACTTAGCAACAGTGTGTGTATACACTTTTATGTGCTGACTGTGATAATTTCTATATAGTAAAGACAGGAAGATCTTTTGAAAAGAAATTTCGTGAACATAAATTCACCTTAACAAATCCTCTAATTTATTCCGAAATGGCTAATCATTGTCACCGTGAAAACCATACTTTTTCTATCAATGATACCAAGTTCTTACATATCAGTAGTAACGGAAATAAATTGGACAGATTAGAGGCCCTAGAAATTACTAAGTCAGTACGTCGATCCGAACATCTGTTGAACAGTTATATCCCAAAAATCTCTCCGCTCTTGGCCGAAATCGTCCATGCCTCCCTCACCCATCAGCCCCCAACCGTTGAAGCGTGTGTATCGGTATCAGTTCGAACAGCACTTAGTCTTGTTTGTGCTCCCCTGAAGATGAGGTAAAAGCCTTGAAACCGGTAGAGTTATATCAGTCGAGACTTAAGATTTAGAACTTAATTTCATCGACTTGATTGATTGTTTCGAATCGATACAAAAGAGCGGGTACAAATGCCGTTGATGGTCATATGGCGTGGAATGGTTTGGCTTTTAGTATTAGAGGTATATGTAGGTGGCATGTGCTGATGAAGCGCTTGAATACAACCCTTTTTGGGAGGTTTTATCAAAATTAATGATTTTATATGAACAGTACATATAAGAAAGACACTACACATAAAATGTTGCACTACACATAAAGTTGAATGTGTTATTAATACATTAACCCTTCCTTCCCTGTGATGTGTAACTAGTACACATTGCTTCTAAAAACTTTAATATCTATAAATATAATAAATACTGGCTTCAGATTTTAGGTATTCCTCCGTAATACATTTACGCATTGAATGAAAAAAATAATATTAATAATAATTAGCACTTATCGGCCACATCAGATATATTTTGTGGAAATCGGGAATAAATTTACCAATACAATCAAACGTGTGTCAGTGTGTGACGTAGGTATATTCATTCTAAAAAACCACTATGGGTGAGGAAGCGACGCTATTTACGTCTTACTTTCACTCTACTTCGGTATATGAGAACGCAAGAAATAGAATCTCAGTTCGCTCACTTCTCTCGCTTCAATAGCTTCCGGGCTTTCATTTGAGGTTTTGTGAACGTCGATCCATGATTTTTTGACCCATCAATCTAGTGTATGCCATCATCGTTTTTTTTTAATATATTTTATTACGAGTTCAATTATGGTTTCACCCAAAGAAGGCGAAAATCGTATTTTTATTAAATTAATTCCACATTTATTCCAATTTAACATACGGCCGTGAAAACTTCATACAAAAAAAACCTTTTAAAATTTTCGCGGTCTGCGTTGATTAAATCATTTTCTTGAATATGAAAACTAATTAAAACTTTTAAAATGTAAAGTTCCCAAGTAATTTTCTTAAGAAACCCATAAAATATTTCATTTGCCTCATATATGTTGACATTACGAAGTTATATCCCTATTTGCAGACTGTGATTTAGCGGCATCGCCATCTTGTAGTAATATGGACAATTTTTTCTTTTAAGCGATGATTTTTGACAGAAAATGGCGTTAGGTTTTAATAATGTATATGTTTTAATGTCTACGTTTTTTCAGAAGCGGCCTAAGGGAATACTTTAAATTAAGTATAAAAAAAATAATATTCCACCATTTTTTTTGGGTATTTACCCGTTTTAATCAAGTGCATCTGAGTGATTTTTAAATTTATTTACTATCTCAATCAATACTTTAAAAATATACGTTATGATGCCATTATAGAATTATATATTTTATTTATTTATTTTACACATGGCAAGAAATATACATAATTTGCGAAAAAACAACAGGTTATTTAATTTGGACACTCAATTTTAATGGATCTGGTTTTTTTGCCCTTCGTTTGTTGTATCCCCAGTAAACTAGGCTTTTCTCTGTCTCACTGAGGACATATATGTAGCATGAAAAAATAAATCGACAATTCTTTCTGATTTTTGATTATATAAAACCCCGTTGCATATTGTCATCGATCTAACAGGCAATGCCACTCAATTACACATGTATACATCACGCGAAATCAAACTCCTCACATTTCATCACTCTAGACATACCAAAACGTTCACCCCACAATATACACACATAATCATAAAATAAATTTAAAAAAATACCACACTTAAGAGCTCACATAAACCTTTGCTAGAAATCATTATTCTTGCAAGTCCAAGTAGTCCAACTCCTGTCGCAATAACAACCACATTCCGATCGACTGCCCAGATTGTTTTCTTCCCTTTGCCTTTATTGAATTCGGCACCCCATTGTATGTCATGGGAGCTAAATACTCATATTGCCTTCGGGCAAAATATGTTTTAACCCTAGGGATGGTAAACATTGGATCAGTTGCCATGCGTTCTAGCTGGCATATTAGCTGGCATATTAATTGGCATATTAGTTGACATATAAGCTGGCATAATTTTCTAGCATTTTCATGAATATTTGTGGAATGTATTAATTCTTTATTCTTTCCTATATTCTACTCACACACGCATACGCACATACACATATTTACTACACTTCATCTAAAGCCGAATGTGTTACTTTATCACATATCAGAAGACCTACAAAGGTTTATATGTAGTTTTATCTTCCTTTGATAAATTTTCAGCGGTTTTCTTACCAAATATGTTTTTCCAAAAATATATAGATGCGGAAAAGTACTTAACCTTATGGCCACAACCACGAGCTTCCTATCCTCACACTAAACTTATATTTATAACTCCTTTGAAGAGAGGTTACTCTCTAAACTGCGCTATGTAAATGGTCTTTTTTATATCATTATTCTTAAATTGTGCACACTGCAGAGAAAATTGTGCACGCCACAGAGTAAATTGTGCACACCACGGAGTAAATTGTGCACACCACAGAATAAATTGTGCGCACCATAGAGTAAATTGTGCATACCACAGAGTAACGGAAATATTTAGTATCAAGTTAGTCTTATTTTTGTTTTGAAAGTATTAAATGTGTACAAATTGAAATTGTAATTTGTTTTATCAAACACCGTTTATTCTACTTTTGTGTAACCGTATAGCCCCACCGGTTTCAAGGCTTTCACCTCATCATCAGGGGAGCACAAATTGAAACTTGAACAAAAATGTTTAAAACAATGCTGTAATGAACCTACTGAAGAAAATGCGTGTGATGACGATGTATGATAGGAAACGGAAGCAGTGATTATGACTGAACATGAACGTTAAGATGATATGTTAAGTAAGATGAAGAAGAGTGATTTTTGATGGATTTGACATGTAGAACGAATGAATGAAGAAGAAAAAGTCAAAAAACAAATTTATTGTGCAAAAGTAAGTGAAACGTGTAGTAGAGAAATACGAAGAAAAGAATAGTGGGATAAAATGAATGAGATTTTGAAAAAAAGAAGTAAGATAAATCGTAGTAGCTGTGTGAGAAAGTGTATGGATGCGGAAGAGACGAAATATGTATGTTTGTCGAGATAGGAAAGTCTAACGCTATGTACTCTCTGCCTACCCCGGCAGGGAAAAATGTTATTGTATTTAGGTATATGATAAATTTAAAAAAAAGCAACAATTCTTTTATTTTGCGGAACCGGCTCTGCCTATCTTTGACAAAGATATATCAAACGTGACCTTTTAATAGGATATTGCTGTTGGAAGGATGCGTAACACTTGAGAGTAATGCCAGGCAGGTGCCTATTCCAGAGAGTTGTTGAAGCAGTGGCGTAACTCTTTGGGGACGGTAACCCCTTATATCTTCCCATGTGATCTAATCTTCCCTTATTGTTTTTTTTCGATGTCCTTGTACTCAAATATATATTCAATTGACTTGTCTAATCGATTAAAAAAATTCCGAAAGGATCTCGACTTAGTTTTACATCGGTTAATCTTCGGATCAATTTGTTACTACAATCTAATGGTTTCAAAGAATAGTTTTGCTGCATTTAAAATTTTCCATGAAAGTATTGACAACTTGTAACTTTTTGAACTTCTGATTTCAAGCTGAATTATTAACCCTTCCTTCCCTGTGATGTGTAACTAGTATACATTGCTTCTAAAAACTTTAATCTATATAAATAAAAATGTAAATGTTCGTTAATAGAAAATCTCTAATTTCCGAAAGTTCTTCACCGATTGCTTTGAAATTTTGACAAAATGTTGCATTTAGAATAAAATGCATTGGAATTGATCACGCAATACTAAAAATTGCTCATTTACAAGTTATGTCGTGTAAGCGAACGAGCGAAAGCTTCGTTCTCAACAGAATGAACGCGATAGGCTGAGAGTGGCTAGAAGACGTCAGTAGGAATATAAAAAGTATCTTTTTTATATAGAATAAAATTTTATATCTATGTTCATATTTCAAAATCTATCAAATCGTATGTATAAATGGAGATTTTTTAATTAATTCCAATTATCTATTTGTCTTCCCTTAACATTTAATGAGTTACAATTATCTCTCTGTCTTCCCTAAACATTTAATTAGTTACAATTATTTCTCTGTCTTTCCTTAACATTTAATTAATTACAATAATCTCTCTCTTTTCTTATCATTTAATTTGTTCCAATTATCTCTGTATTTCCTTAACAATACTCCTATTTGACCAATATTTGACAAATTCGTGTCCAGCTGCAAAACGATCAATCAACTGAGATATTCTCCCATCAATTGCTGGAAATTGGGAACGGAAAGGTACCGGTTGATATGACCTCAGCACGAATTTCATTGCCTCATAACTTCTGCAATTTAGTGACGTCAAAAGAAGAATAGGTTGAAAAAGTATTTTCCAATATTCAAATCAATTATAAGAATCACGATTGGCTGAGTGAACGAGCTTTTCTTGCCGCCAAGAACAAAAACGTCTACGAACTTAACAATATTATTCAGTTCCTTTTTTAATGTTTCGCAATTTCATATGTTTTTGTTATAACTTTCTTCTTTTTCAGTGCAATCAATCTGCTTCAGTTCATATCAAAATGCCAAGGTTATGGTTAATGCTAAACCCTAAGACAAAAACGAAAGCACAATACGAAATAAATGAGTTATACCGAAGAATTTTCTTCAGCTTTCAAGTGCTGCAAATATTCCTGCCCGCTAGCTTAATTGGTTTATTGTGAGACAGTTAGGGGTTGGTCCCCCCCTTCCCAATCCCTAACTGTCCACCTCTTATCTCGTCGAAAATATTCAGTATCTTGCTTGCGCTACGATCAAATGGACTATAATTATTTGCTATGCACTTACTTGCGTTACAATCAAGGAGATAATATTTATTAACTTTCCCGGTTCATCGTTTTTTACACCGTCCTTTGATGTTCTTCTAGTGAGACTCTGGAACCAGTTCTCAACTTATATATGACCTTTATTGGCATATTTTAACCTGTAAACGAGTATGGCCGTACGGCATATGACGAGCGAATTTTTACCTCAAGAGAGTATGGACGTACACGGTACGTCCTTTAGTTGGTTTTGAACCAATGGTTTCAAACACGTGGCTCGAATGTTTTAATCTATTCAATTATTTTGTACATAGCGACCGCAATTACGTGTTTCATTTGTGAAAAATATTTGTTAGTAAAACACTAACAATATAGTAAAAAAAAACAAATTTCAGATAATTTTAAAATGTATAAAAACTTACTCCTCCATGCATATTTTACCTACAAAATCTAACACGCTTAAAGCGATTTCAAATTTTTTAAATCAGTAATGTTACTTGTTTCATCCCCGATTTTAGCTGCCTCTTCAACATCCTTTCCTTTTTTATTTGATAAGTGATATCTCATTTTATTGTTATTTTTATACTGTTCACAAATTAAGAAAAAAATATTTTTTTTTCATCTGGTTGGTTAAAAAAGATTGTCACCTGGCAGATTGTATTACAATGAAGCATTGAATACATAAATACCCATATTTTGTTTGTAAACTTTATAATCGAACCTGCAGCATATGAGTTGTGAATGAATGCAAACCTTTAGGCCACGTCGCCGATTATTATTAAACTTTCTGTACTATACTCAGGTTTATTGTAAGTGACTATATTTACAGATAAAGTTAAACTTTCCCACAGAACAAAAGTTTTCCTTGTTTTCTAATCGCTTTTGTATTTTATTGAATCGCGAGAACCGCGATTCCTTATAGGATTATTTATCCGAAACAAAGTGAAACAATTGCAAATTATCAGGAAGTTTAATTGTTTCACTTTATTTCACGAATCCAGTTTCATGGGGTAACTACAAATTGTTTTTATTTTTTAATTATGAAAAAAAAATATCTTTCATTAACCCTTCCTGTCCTGCGATGTGTAACTAGTACACATTGCTTCTAAAACCTTTAATATATTGTATCTATAAATATAATAAATACTTGGTTCAGATTTTAGTTATTCCTCTGTAATACATTTACGCATTGAATGAAAAAAATAATATTAATAATAATTAATTAGCACTTATCGGCCATACCAGAGATATTTAGTGAAAATCGGGAATAAATTCACCAATACATTTAAACGTGTACCAGTGTGTGACGTAGGTATATTCATTCTAAAAAACCGCCATGGGTGAGGAAGCGACGCTATTTACGTCTTACTCTCACTCTACTTCGGTATATGAGAACGCAATAATTAGAATCTCAGTTCGGTCGCTTCTCTCTTTTTAGTAGCAAACCGGCTTTCGTTCGAGGTGGTCGCTCCGTCCGTTTTGTGAACGTCGCCTGATGTTTTTTTTCATGTTTTCAGCAATTAAATTTCAATTATTATCACTTTTGACATAAAATTTAATTAATTTAAGCGATCGGCTATGAGTATTCTTATTTTTCCGATTTTAAATCACTCATTTTACATGTGTATTGAATACGCAGCACCGGAACGTGAGGATTTTTATTAGCACATGAAGGGAAAGATTAATAAATACATGCAGATAAAATATCGGAAAAGTTTTCTTTGTCTATACTCAGGACCAAAATCTGAAACCCCAGCGTTGCAAAGGTTTTACAAACAATCTAAATAAGTCGTAATTTGCTGGTTTTTTTTTCCGTAGCCTATGGTCACCCTTCTTCTTTGTTAAGGGACGTAATTAATCGGTCACTTTTGTTTCTACTCTGTATTGAAGTAAGAAAGTCCCTCAGAGATTTGCAGTGTACACGCCGTTACCAATGCAGCTGAATTTTCTTCTAAGAAGAATTTACCTTTCTGGGTGTATTGCATGAGTTTATTTTCAAACATGAATTTCGAATTATTCCATGTATTCGAAAAAGTACAATAGCACTTATAAGTATTTAAATAAACGTAAGATTTGTTAGAACGAGATTAATAATCTGTCAGATTGCTAAAGTTAAATGGTTTTTCATAATAAATATTAGTTACTTTTCTTCATGCCGAAATTTAGTTAACAGAATGGATTGTAATTTTTAAGATATTTTTTTTATACGCGTATTTATTTTTTATTATTTCCATTTTTAACAAACTATGAATATTCATTAACCATCTCACCGGGCTTTGTACAATACTTTCGTTGTTTACAGTGAAACCCGTTAACACTATATAGCACCATCTTTTAGCAAACCAGGAAAGTGTTAAATAGCCTTGAGTAAATTCCAAGCTGGAATCCTTTATAATTAAAACGAGTTCCAAATGAAATCGACATATAAAAAATAATTAAAAAAAAAAGTGAATCCTCATTTAACACTTCCCTTACTGTGCTAAAAAATTACGCCAGTAACGGTGTTGGACACTGAGGGTACAGTAAACATGTATGTTTTAAATTAAAATTATACAAAATCTATTAGTTTTTTTTGTAATTAGCTATAAACATCATTTTATTATGTAATAAAATGTCGAATAATATAAAATAAGTGTAAGAAATGATAAAATAAGAGTTCAAACAGAGAGGTGACATTTCTATAAGAATATCATATTTCCACTGCGTCGTTCGGTCTGCGCAACGTTCAGAATGCGCATGACTGAAAAGAGGTATCCAACCTTTTAAAATAAAAATCATAAAATTATACAATAAAATATAGCGTGTATTTTTTGGCAATAAAAATATAATTCGAATTAAGACAATAATTAACAAATTAACAAAATATAAAATGAATATATAAATTCAAAAATAATAATATAAAAACAAAACACGAAATTCAAATCAATAAAATATGCCCTTTGGAAAATATAAACACTTTGAAAATAGGTAAAAATTTGAAAATAGGACAAACATATCATAAAATCAAAATTTAATCCTGTGGAGAAAGTCTATCGCAATTGGGGCACGAAATAACTTTTGTTTCCATTCTATGTACTAAACACACAGGTGTTTGATAAAACTGGTAACCAATTCCTGGAACGAATGTACTCGTAAAATATTAACTGTCAAAAAAGAATGAGTCATACGGAGTGTTTTGACATTTCGTCAATTATCGATTTAAAATCATTCATTTCTGTTGATATTTATTAATGATTTTATTTCGTAATGACATCATTCAAATCATAGAGGTTTCGATGAGGAATACATAAAGTATGAAGACCCTGCAAGCAGTATATTTCGAGAAATTAAATTAAATATACGTCTTGGTCACTCTTGTCCGTTCACAGATCGGCAAGGGTTAAGCAATGTTGATCACCCCACCACTAGCATAACTAAATATGTTATTTTTTTTATCAGCTTAATTGTTTTCAATGGTTTGCAAGAAAACAAAAAGTTTCTTGAATACATTATATAGTATAGACTACACATGACTTAATCTAGACCAGTGAAAACCATCCTTGAACGTTAAGAAACAAAAAACCTTACAAATCGAGATACAAATAAAAAAAATCTTGGAGAGAGAGAGAGAGAAAATAAAATATTTAAGAGTAACCAGGGTGTATCGCTTGCCATTAAGTTAACCAATGTCTAGGTGAGTAATTTTTTAAATTATCTTTTAAATGCAGAAATTTAAATTCCAAACATATCCAATTCAACGAATTCCTTAACTTATATTCATAAATTAATTCATTACATAATTTACATTTGCCCTGTGTACGTTGAACAGCTCGTTCGACCTGTTGAACGAATTGGAAATGTATTCTTTCAAGTTAAACCGATGAATCTACAAATTGATTTATATTTTTGAACATAAAATCAATATATATTTTAGACCTACGAGAAGTAAGATACATGAAGTTCAAATGATGAAATATAACCACGGAGTCAATTCATACTTTGGTGATTAACGTATCCAATAAACTTTCTGCTCTGTTACTTTGATTTTTAACCCTTTATAGGGCAAGTTTTTATTTTTGAGATATTGAGTTTTTTGTTGAATAAATCATTATTATGTGTATCAAATCAACTTTATTTCTTCGAAAATGAGTTTTAAAATTTTTGTTTTTTTTTGGAAATGAGGCGGTTGCATATGAGACCTGTGCCCATTTCAGGGGTCATGCCAGTGGTCGCAAAAGTGACCAATGAATATTTAGGTAATAATATCTAAGTTAAGGTTGTATTAGGAAATAAAATTCTTATATAGTATGAGATATAATGAATGGTGATTTACTTAAAATACCTATTTACATATTTGACAATAAATTGACCGGATGTTTAGATCGTTGCTTCTGAACATGCAGCTAACTTCACGATGATCCGTCTTTAATAAGACCTCTGCCCGTCCACTACATTTGCCAATTTAACATTTGTGTTACTTAAAAACGTTTAATTAAGAAAATGAATTCTTACAAGTATAACCATAAGGGTGGTCGCATATGCGACCGATTTCTGCTTATGCCCGTTAAAGGGTTAAAAAAGGGGTTCTAAATTACTGAATCAAACTCCAAGGTACTCCCCCCACAGTGTATTATGGAGTGACGCAACAATAACTGCAATTTAAAATTAATTTAAAAAAACTTTTTTTTTTAATATTCATATTTATTGGTATCAATATAATATTTATAAATTATATATAAAAATTATTATCGGCCAAATGGCTATCTCGGCTCCTGTTACAGATGATGACGTTGGATTTAAGGTCATCTATGGTTTTTGGATTCTTGGCGTACACTTTAGATTAAACATAACCTCAGAGATTTTTTTTTTAAAAGGGTGAAATCACACTATTTTTATGGTTAATTTATATTTTTACGATGACAAATCACACGGTTGAAGTTTCCTGCCATAAAGCTATTGTCTCATCAGCAGTATGACAAGTAACCCCATCCTGCTCGAGCCATATATTTTTGAAGTTAAAATCGTTAAATCGATACAAAAAAAAGTTTAAATCATATCATAATATTAATTTTTAAATATCTAAACTGCTTGACTATGTTCCTCTTCGAAGAAATATGGTCAAATGACTCCTCTGAATTAAAATTGCAGTTCTTGTTGCGCAATCCTGTGTAACGGTTTAACAATTTACCAAATTTGAGAACAGCCTCAATATCTGCATCAAAAAGTTTATAGCTCTACCGACAATATTGTCAATAATATATCAAAAAGTAAGTTTATGGTTCACGAAAATATGTAAATCCTCTTCTTTCAAGTTATATGGCTAGTGGATTATGTTATGTTTTCTGGTGAAAATGGCATATATAGGTTTAAACATAATTATTTCTTGAATCTTCGAAAATGCTTTAGTTTCACTTTGTGGTGCCATGTTTTATGTAAAAAGAAATTAAAGAAATAAATAAAACACTTATTTTATATTTTTGTGTTCACCACTGGTTTATTTTGAGTTTATTACCGGTTTCGAAGATCTCCGTCTTCATCGTCAGGTGAAGATAAACTAAATTGTTCACTATATATTTCTTCTGCAAGTGTAAATAGTATATGGGGCGGGGCGCCATTGAATGAACCATTGAACCAATTACCATTGAATCACAACTCTCCCCACTTCTCTCCCCCTAACTCATTTCTCTTTTACTATTTACACTTGCAGAGGAAATATATTGTGAACTATTTAGTTTATCTTCACCTGACGATGAAGACGGAGGTCTTCGAAACCGTAAACTCAAAATAAACCAAAATAAACTCAAAATAAACTCAAAATAAACTAAAATAAAATAAACTCAAAATAAACTCAAAATAAACTAAAATAAACTCGTTAACTCAAAATAAACTCAAAATAAACCGTAAACTCAAAATAAACCAGTGGTGAATACAAAAATATAAAATAAGTGTTTTATTTATTTATTTTATTTCTTTTTACATTAAACATAATTTATCATCATTACAGTAACAATATATTCTATCAAAATACTAAAAGAATATTAATTTCGTAGCTTAAATTATTTATAACTCAACTCTCTCATTCATATATTTAAATATATTGTAATTTCTCAATAGAACCACTTTTCACAAATTAAAATCAGTTTAAATGACACAACAATACAATACGATGTTCATAAATCTTCCCTTAACTTATTTGTATTGAGATCCGGGGGACAGTAAACACTCTCTTCAGTTCCAGTACTCGAGCCTTCGGTTAGGAAACTCATACAGGTTAGGAAGTTGGGCTGCAACACTCAGCAACATTTACATTCTTGTCTGCTGCCTTATCCATTCATTCGCTTTATCTTTATTCATATTTCAGAATAGACTTTCAAGAAGAATTATTTATGTCCCAATATTTTTTGTCCCTAAATCCGAATACATTCGCACCCATATCACATTTTTCGTAGATATATTATTTATAGTAAAGGCGTTTACACTTTGGCTGCATAAAACTACTGCAATGATTACTTATAGTTAAGGTATTGACATTGTGGAGGTTTAAAGACATTGTAATTTTATTTTATAAAACACTGTTCATTCCACTTTTTGTAACGGCAAACCCTACCGGTTTCAAGGCTTTCACCTCATCATCAGGGGAGTACAAACAAGGCTTTCACCTCATCATCTGGGGAGCACAAACAATACTTGTTTGTGCTCCCCTGATGATGAGGTGAAAGTATTGAAACCGGTAGGGTTATAGCGTTACAAAAAGTGGAATGAACAGTGTTTTATAAAACAAATTACAACTACTGTAGTGAGTTTAAATACAAAAATATTGTTTTTTCCACATTAAATAATGGCATCTGACGACCGAATAATGACATCCGAAGTAGAAATGGAAACCTTCAAACCGGTTAGTTCTATACCATACATAAAGTGGAAAACGGTGTTTTTATTATTTTCCTTGGTATTTGCCTTTGATTTAAAAAATTTGATATCAAATATTATAATATTTTCTAAAGCTTAATACCAATAACAATCGATTATAAAAGTAATTTTATTGGAAGAAATTTACTCAAAGCAATTATTAAACAATGTAAATTGGAATGAAATTGCTAAATAAATAAATATTTAGCACATGTAGATTGTAACATTAAAAGGAAAAAAAAAACTAATCTACTGAGCGATCGTGATTGCAAAGCATGAAAGAAAACGACGACATCCGTGGCCTAGTTGTTAAGACACTTGACTTAGATCTTGGGGTTTCGAGTTCTATTCCCGATGGTACCCTAAAAAATATAAAATACCTTATCTGGATGTGTGTGAGTGTTGTATTTTTACGTGCGGCAGTATTGCGAAAAACGCGTATTGACGAATTGCGAGTTTCGTCCCTACTTTAGTGGTTTTAAAATATGGCTACGCTTTTAAATATGCCCGTATCACGGGTATTTTGTAGGACACCACGTGAATGAATCAAATGAAAGATATAGACTTTAAAAGTACGACTAGATGAGATAAATGACATTTTGATAGAAGGAAAGTGAGCAAGGGAAATCAAAGAAAGGTCCATGAGAAGATGAATAAATCTACATATACATAGATGAAGACAGTATTTTGTAAAACAAAAATGAGGAGCTCTATCCTGTCCATCTACCATGATAGAAAAATGGCGTGATTGGTCTATGTAAGCAAGATTGCAATCTTTCTATGAATAGACACACTTGCAAAGCTTTAAAATATAGAAATCAATATCTGATTTTATAAAATTGATTTTCAAATACCATAATCCTGAAGTAAAAATTGCAAGTCAGCTGCTAGTAATGTAGCAAAGTGCAGAGTCATCTACTTACATTTTTAGTCAGCTGGTTACTCCCGAAAATCAATTTGAATACTTATATCTCGAAGTAATCAGCCCTTATGACCGAGGAAGGTTATCACCACCCTTGGTATAAAGACCGGATTGGTTTACCCAAATATTCGTGAATGAATTATTTATTATATTTTATAAAAAAATATTAATCTCTATTATTAACCAACTTTACGAAATAAAATATTCAGAAAGTGACAGAAAACAGGAATACAAGATGTTGCAATAAATATCAAAACACAAACCAAATAAATTAAATTTGTTAGTAAAAAAAATATGTACGTACTACAACAAACAACAAGCCAGAACTAAGAAACTCCAGGGCCAAAAAAACTGTAAAATGGCTTTTGTGAGCGTATTTTTATCAATATTTTGGTGACAATTTTGTTGTAGGGGAGCGAAACGTGAACATGGAAAAATATTGAGAGAAACTTAATAAATGCTGTAGAAAAGTGCATTGAGAAGAATTCATGGAGTAAATTATCACTCCATGAATTCCAGTGAATTATCACTCCATGAATTACATTAGTAACATAATACAAAATGAAGTGATAAGGGATGAATAAACTTATGATTGATGTGTTGAGTAATGTGAAGAAGAGTACGTTGAGATGGTTTGGGCATGTGAAACGAATTAATGAAGAAATACTAATAAAACAGATACCCTATATGGTATAAATGTGATGGGAAAGAGGAAGACAACGGAAATTATGGTTGGATCAGTGCATGATACTCTGAATGAAAGAGACGTAAACAGTCAGATATATCGTAGAAGTTGTGTAAGAAAGAGTATGGATCTAGAAGAGGCTTAAGATGTGTGTTGGAATAGGAAAATATGGCAATCTATCCTGTCTATCTACCCCAACAAAATAATGACGTGATGATAAGTATGTATGCATATATTTTACTCATGGACGCATCCTTTAGAAGAAAAAAATCAATTACCATATAACTATGCGAAAAAAAAACATTACAAAATTCAAATAAAAACAGTACTCGGCAATTTAAATCTTCAATTTTTTTTAATAAACACATTTTCAAAACGGAAATACGTATATTTATAAAACAAATAAAATAAAGCACCAGCAACTTATCACCAACTTTGAATTCATCACATTTAATTTGAAAGCAGTACAAAAATTAATATTGAGAAATCAAAATTAACCACGATTTAAACATTACCCTGGAGCAACTGAAAATGTCCACAGCCATCGTGTTTTCCAATCTGTGTAATCGTAAGGGGTGAGAAAAATCTATAATGGCCACCGTTTCTTGATCTTTATTTTGCCACCACCACAAAGTCCGGTCTCCTGGATTGTAGAATTCCTCAGCTGTCAAAAATACTTTAATATAATAAACTTATCCTTGTGGTTTTTCAATGTCTTTCATCTCAAATAAAAACAGATAAGTTTCCTTTTATATTACATATTTCCCTTATTTATTTCAAATTATTATAGAGTTCTCTCAGATTTTTTATCGTATCGTGATTCAACGGAATGCTGTATAATTGAGGAAGTAATATTAAAAAAAGAACATGTCCACCAAACCAGAATGTTGGGAAATCGCAAAAAAACTGTTTGCATTAAAAATATATGACATAATAATTCATTGTAAAAATATCTGAAACCATTAAAATCGCTTAACGTGATTTGATTTGTTGTTTAAAATCGAATCATAATAATTAAAATAGTTATTCTAGTTTAAAATACAGACATGATCCTTTTTGAGTGAACACTTCTACTTTAATATTTTTTTATTGAACAGGCCTGGAACATAATGTTTTATATTCGATTTCAAAAATATTTTGCATAAAATAATTGTGTGGAGTAATTCATTTTAATTTTAATCAAATAAAATAAATAAAGTGTTACGAAATAAGAAGAAATATTACTTTAAATAACATATTTGTAGGTAGATAAAGCTGTATAATGATATTAAACTGCGCGTACGATTTAAAACTGACAGTTGCTGGTAAACTGGTATGAAGTTAGACACAATCGGAAAGCTATGATTGGTCAATTCGGACATAATCTTTTTGATTGGTTTGAAGCCTAGACAAGATTCTTTTTATAAAATACTGGTTTTTTATAATGATTTATGTGCTTTTATCATTAAAATGAACATGTTAAACGGCTCCGTACCATCGATTAGAAGAAATCTGCTTTATCAACTCATTTTTTGTATCCGATAGACATGATCTTTTTTTAATGTTACCTCCTCAATTGTAACAACGTTAATTATTCTTCGAGTCCTATTAATGGATGCCGCATGTACTATGTTCATGCTGTTGAACTTCAAGAAGTATACAGTGTTGACCACAAGTCCTAATTAAGATAAATGTTTAATTAAAAGTTCTAATAAAAATGCGTTCAAAGACGATCTTATTCGATGTTCTGGAGTCTTCTTCGGGCCCGTTTATAATGAGTCATTTGCTTAGAACAGATTATGTCGATTAACTTTAAACTGTTGAGATTGTTTGAACAATAAAATGATAAACACTTTTCAAATTATTTATAACATATTTAAAAATATATGAAAACCTTTAAAACAACTCATTATTTGTATATGCGTTTTAACTTATCTAAATTGTTAAATTTGATATATTGAAGAGTGCGACCGGGAGACAGCATTGTCTTCTTCCTCACTATCGAGCCTTCAAGGTTAGAGCAACAGGAGTGGGAATGGAATTCGTGGTTTATCATTACACGTGTTGCCAATTCTACAATACAAGTATTATTACCTGGCTAACTCTAACTACTATAAATTAGGCGTATTTTAAAATATATTTAAACAATTAGAATATTTAACAATATAATATTTAACCCAGAAACCGAAGTCAAGTGCAGAATTGAATCATCTCGTGCGGCTTTTAATAAAATGAGAAGCGTATTCTGCGATGATAATCTAAACTTGAAACTCTGACAACGGTTAGTCAAGTGTTACGTTTGGTCAGTGTTATTGCATGGAGTAGAATCATGAACCTTCAACGTAAGTAGTATGAACCGACTGGAGGCATTCGAAATATGGATGCACCGGAAAATGTTACGGATACCCTGGACGGATATGGTCAGCAACACAAGGGTTGATAGAGAGTTGCTGACTTATATTAAAATCCGAAAGGTGTCCTACTTGCGTCATGTACTTAGAGGAGCAAAGTACAAATTACTGCACCTGATCATCCAAGGCAAAATAGAAGGCCGAAGAGGTGTTGGCAGGAGGCAAATCTCCTGGCTCCGCAATATACGTGATTGGACTGGCATAAGGGGCGTTGGAGATCTTTTTTCGGGCTGCTGGGGACAAATATTTCTACTCTTAGGTGATATTCAACTTTGGGGGGACCTCACATGACACTGGGAAGAAAAAGAACAATAAATAAAATTGTTATTCCACTTATATTATACTAATCTCTGCTACACGCATTTCTACCTCCTATCCCGAGGCCTTCTTCAGTCGGAATGAAAGGCGGAGGAAACTTTTTGAATTGGTGGGAAACCTTTTGTCTTTGCGTCAATAGACCACTCGCACTTCTTATGTGAGTGGCTCATAGTAACATGACACAATTCTAAGCACTGCTTTCATAATAAACCGGGAATATTCCGTCTAAAAAGAGTCTCGAGATGGCTGAGTTGGCCGATATAGATGAGTTAGAAACACGTGTAGCGGTGATTGATGTGATTATTGTTATACCAAAGTAATTTATTGTCCAATATTCTTATATAGAGTTCCATAAATTTAATCCAAAACTTTTGATAAATTATATTTAACCTCTTTGAATTACATCTCACGAATTTATTCTCATTTTCTCTAAAATCTTTTTTTTCCATATTTAGATTATATATTTTATCATTCTAATTGCTTTATAAATTATAATCTAAAACAATCATCATTCACAAAACTGTATAACGTATACTTTATTATAGAATATTCAAGTTTATAGAAAGGGTTCGTTAATATTTTGAATAAAAGTCAGCGAAATTTAATGCCGAGTCCTTTGATACTTTGATATAATATCCTCACACAACCTGCCACATTATCCTTTGCCAGATCCTGATATTATATTTCTTCTGCGTTGTATTTGGGAACTAATTTCTCTTTCATTATTTCATGTCAAATAACACACTGGTAGGATGGGAAAATTTGTACACTTGAATACACAATATAAATATTTGAATGTTATATTAAGCAGTCGAGATACATTGATTTTAGAGCTTTTAATTATTTTTAATTATAACTTGTTCGTTTTTCTTTTTACGCCATTCTTTACTGTTCATGCAGTGAAACTCTGGAACCAGCAATCAACTAATAAACTCGTTCCATCATTACCAATTTTTTTAAAAGATTTACAAAAAAACATAATTTAAAACCAGTCAAGTAACACATTTCATTCTCCATTTTCCTTTCCTCTCCAACATTCCTTTCTTCTCCTATTGATCGATGATATCAAACTTTTATTTTTCATGAATTTTGTACGGATTAAAAACCATCTTAATAAAGCTTGGGCCCATTTTTAACTACCTTTATTTTCTTTTTTCTAATTGGTTGGAAAATGTATGCTACTTTGCAATAAGCCCACCAAATTAATAAGAAAGTATTAAAATTAAATTTAAAAAATTACATTATAATTTTTGTATAGAACTATCTCACAAACAAAAACCATCACATCCAAGACTATGGTCACTTTGACGTTATATGAATACCCACAACCCCCTCGGAGGCTTTCCGCAAAGTGAGCGTGTTTATTCTTGAAGAGCTAGACCTGAAAGTCTGTGGACGTGAATGCAACCGTCGAACATAGATACATATATGTCATGTACACCTACCGGTAGAACACTATCTACCATGACCCGTATGAAGATCTCTCAATCGCCTACACCCACGTGGGGGATAGTTAACATGACAATCCCCTCACACTAAAGATTGACGCAAATTTTTCACCATTATACTCGTATGCCATTGCAGTTGTTTCTTTCAGCGCTGATGCGCTAATTCCAACTAGGGAAGCTGCAAGACCACTTTCAACTCTCATCTCTTTTAATAAATAAAAGTAAGAACAAATATTTTTTTTTACATAAAATAGATTTATCCATGTTTGTGAAAGTAAAATGAAGGAACAATAAAAATCCAGTATCCGATGAAAAGTGTATTAAAGATACGATCTATAATTTTCTTTTTTTTTTTTTTAAGTTTCATAATCTACTTTCTTAGTCTTATAAAAATCTTAGTCTTTATAAAAAATAAACGGAAAGTCGTTCAAAAGACAATTCAAACTACCACACCGTTTCCCTTTTTGGGCAGACAAAGAAGATAGAGTACCAAACATTATTTTCCATGACTTACTTCCTTCTATTCCACACCCATATATTTCTCATGAAGCTCCCTATAGCTCCTTACCTTCCCTTTTTTAATTTTATACACTTGATCCAATCATACTTTTATCGGGTGTTCTCTACTACAACTCTCACTCATGTTTGAATTACAAATTTGTTTAGCCAGTTTTTATTACACATTCATTCAACAGGTTTGAAACACTCAAACTCTCTTTAACACTACTTAATACGTTAATTTTTTAGTAATAACTCAAAAATATTTAAATCATTATAATGATGGTTAAAAAAACACATCTTAAAAAATTGTTGACATAAAAAAGGGAAATTTATTACATAATATAAAATATCAGGAATTCATTTATATATTAAAAATTCTCGAGAAAATAGCAAGAAAGTTCATTGCCTTTACTTTCAAGTTAACATAAAAGGTACTCAAAACATTAATTATATTGACTGTGGTTGACATAGTATATTATATTAAAAATACACGAGTTCCTTTGATCTTTTAAAAACGCGAAACAATAATTGGCCAGAAAAAATAAATGCCCGTTGGTTTTTTTACTTATGTAATATATATGTACATTGCTTTCGCATTTTGGGGATCACTTGTACACATAATATTTTAAGCTAAGGGACTTTTTAATTCATTTTCAGCATCATTGGTTGACCACCATTACGGAAATCCTTATCTTATTGACTGAAACCTGAAACAATGCAGTAAAAATGCATTCAAATCCTTCTCTCAAGTTTTTACGGGAAATATTTGTTTTGCGGTCTTTGTCCATATCTTTATTGTCAAATCCAGCAACCACGTAGAATTAAGTTGTTTTTTTTTCAAGTTGCTGTGGTGTCTCTTTGACTGAGATAAGGTAAGCCATCAGATAAAGGACCCATAAGAGGATAATCTCAGGTGTTGTAGAGAATAGACTCGTCAACAGATTTTGATTTGAAACTCTCTTTGATTTGAAATGAGTATGGTGGCTTTTGCTCGAAACTGTAAATAACTTACCTAGAGAAGGGTATGATTCTGGGCGGAAATTGTGAGATAATTTGACGTGGGTGGGGTTGAATGGAAGAAACCTATTATTATTATTATTATTTTTTTTTTTTATTATTATTACACGTGACAAGAAATATACACAATTTGAGAAAAAAACAACAGGTAATTTGATTTGGACATATAATTTTAATGGATCTGGGTTTGTTGCCTTTCATTTGTCGTATCCCCAGTAAACTAGGCTTTTGCCTGTATCTCACTGAGGATATTTAGCATGAAAAAATAAATCGATACTTCTTTCCGATTTTTGATAACACAAAAAACCCCGTTGCACGCTCTCATCAACCTGACAAACAGTGACACTTAACTACAACTGGAAACATTTGCGAAACATTATATAGTGGTGCCCCTTGCAGTGACGTCACTTTATTACGCACTCAGGAAAATTGATGAAAGACGACCTTTGAAGAGGCTCTAGGAAAACTAGATCACTTGCCCTTTGACATCCATCGAGGGCAAACGTCTTTTACCGACCGCATAGTCTTAAGATATGGAGACTTCTAATTTCACTGGTATAGTGGATGGCCAGCGTCACCATCATAGAAATCATTATCGCGGTGCCTAGTGCAACAGAAACCTTTGTCTGGGAATGGAGATATCTTCTACTAGAAATTTTCTAGTCCGCCATGCTACTAAATATGAGTATCAGCGGTTCGAACTATAGGTGGTACTAACCTTCAGCCCCACGAAATTACTTGGCACTCGTAATTGAATACTTAATTAAATAACTTGTCATTATCTTGTCTTTAATTTTAAATTGTTTTACATATTATATTTCTACATTTTCATTTCGTTACAACAATCAATAAAATGTTACTTACAAATTAAATATCTTTGAATGCTAACACCCACATTTCATTACCCAATACAATAATAATCTGTCCGTTAATTTTTGATTCTCCCCTAAAAATAAATTCAATCGTATGAAAATACCCTCCTCAAAAAAAAGGGTTGGTATAAAGTTTTTAAGTCAAGCGATGGGGCTTCGTCCTCTGCCTAATTTGCTATTTATTTTTTTCCTGGATGTTCAGTTGCATTATAACGTGTCTTGTACTTTTCATCCAAAATACAAAGCTTGTATATTTTTTTATGTGGATTGTGTTGCATTGCATAACCTTGCACTCTTGCTGGAATAAAATATTCTAATCTTGTGATCGAGATACTGCAACTGGCGAATCTTCATAATTTTAAGCGGTTTACAATTCTTCTACGTATATGTTAAGCAAGCACTTCCGTATTTTTGATACGATCTGTCCAGGGACTTTTAAGGATACGTCATTAGATCATCATTTCAAACAACTTAATCGTTCGTGATGTTTCCTGGTGAAGTGTTCACGTCTCCACTTCATAGAGGAGAGTTGATGAGTTCCTTTTATTTTGATGAAACATCTTCTTTTTTTCGAAACTGGTTTTAGCTGAAGTAACATAAAAAAAAAACCTGAAAAATCTCAGAACATTTTCAACTAAATACTTTTTTTTTTGTAATAATTGATAAACTAAACGAATTTAATGCTCAAATAAGGAAAGGTAAGAAGTAAGAAAACAAGAAGGAACAGTATGAAAAGATTTATAGAGTCGAATGAAGTATACAGTACAGCCTGACGGGCTTATTGCCATGTTGCAATCTCTTCCAACTAACCAGAAAGGTGCTTTAACCAGTGGTAAATGAACCAGACTGCCACCTTTTTTTATAGCTGGGTATCAGCGAAAATCCAACGAATAATCCCCTGGCTGGAAGACAGGCATCTTACCAATTAAACCACTGAAGTTGATGAAAACTGCAACGTTTCCGAAATGTCAACATTATAAGCCAAACCACGGAGTACAATACTCCGAAAGATTTTATGTAAACGCCTCAAAACATATGATTACAACGTTTTGCATTCTGTCCTCTCGGCCTACCCCAATTGGGAAATGGTGTTATGGTAGATATACGAGTATTTATATGTGTCAATATAAAGTAAATTGTTGTTCAAGTTTTTAATAAAAATAATAATAATGAATTTGTAGATTGTTGGAAAGTTTTATGTGCGGAAACTAACAACACGAATTATTCGGATTGCGCATGAAGGGGGTAGGTGCGGGCTAAAGGCTGTGTTCAAAGTTAAGCTTAACTATGTTTTGTTCAAAGGATTAACTTAATGTTTGCACTTAACGTGTTATGCCTCCATCTTCTCTGCTATTTTTCTTTGTTTTTCCAAGCTTTGATCACTTTTTCATCATATACATTATTTTCTAAACATAACGACAAGTGTTTAAATGTCAGAGCGCCCTTCATGGGAGTTTGCTCTCTAAACAGTGTTATTTATATTGTCATTAGATAATTATTAATGAGGGCATACATGGCTTAGTGGGTAAGACTCTTGACTTCCATCCGAAGGTTTCGTCTTCAATTTTCGATGATATCCGAAGAAAACCTTTGATTACTTGTTCACACCATACACAAGACTTGGCCAGCCTGCAGTCCGCAAATGTTCACACCATGCACAAGACATAGCCAACCTGCAGTCCGTAAATGTTCACACCATACACAAGACATGGCCAACCTGCAGTCCGTAAATGATCACACCATATACAAGACATGGCCAACCTGCAGTCCGTAAATGTTTTTTTTGTCATGAAGATAATGATAATAAAACAAAGTAGTCTAATAATAGGTACACATTAAATTTCCGCCAGGAAGAAGAAACCCATGAATTATTTGGTCTTTCTCTGGTTGTTATTCGAGGAAGATCCATGGAGATTGCCTGGTTCACAATGTGATCGGGTGCTCTGCGTCCAACGTGCCCATACCATCTCAATCGCCTCTCCTCCATCTTGCTGTTGATGTCTGTAACACCTAGGCTTCCACGAATGCGTGAGCTTTTTATTTTGTCTCTTAGGGACACACCAGCTGACCATCTTAGAGCCAGAGAGGAGTGCGGGTCTGACAATCGTTTGGTATACTTTTCCTTTTAACTTTACTGGCATTTTCGGATCACATAGAACTCCCGTCATTGATCTAAACTTCATCCGTCCCACACTAATTCTATGTGTTACATCTGCTGCACATCCCCCATCGCTATGGATGAGTGACCCAAGATACTTAAAGGAGTCACAATTTGGTAATGTTTCTTCATCCATTTGCATTACGGGAGTGACAGCATTTTTGTTCTCTAATGGTAGGTACAGACACTCGTGTTTTCTTTCTGCTCAGTCTCAATCCATTGTCCTCCAAGACTCTTCTCTACCTTTCCAGACTATTTTGTAGGTCTTCATGTTTTTCCCTTAATATAATATGAATGTATTTATATTTAAAAATCATTATAAGAATTTGTCAACATTTATGATTCAGTGGTAAATTCGTTTGGCTCACGAACCAAGAGTTCTGGTTTGGATTTCCGGTAGGGCTTTGTAGCAGCCTATTAGCAAGGCAAGGGTATACTTAACATAGTGCTCTTGGGATAATAGTGATAGGGTCACAAATAAAAATACAAAACAAGGCTATTTAAAGTCAAGACAAATTTTAGACACCTTACCTCGTTTCGAATTTTGATATAAAAATTTAAAAAATACACGTCCGGCCCATGAGACTTTACACAACTTGACTGGTGCCCACGCGTTGGGTTGGCTCAAAAAGGTTTGCTACGCCTGGCATGTACATTATTTTTTACAATCATTTCTATATACTCGTATAATGACAAGTGTTTAAATGTTAGAGCGCCTGTGAAGAGAGTTTGCTCTCTAAACTAGTTGGTAATATGGTTGTCTTCTGACCCAGATATAGCAGGCTTACTCCCCGTTGGAACACAGTTTTTTTAAATAGCATTCTAGTCTTGTTTTCACTTAAGGCCTCTTAACGATATTTTTGATTGGTTGAAAAATATTGCTGAGACAGCAATACACCCACCAGTTTGTACTATATAGAAAGTTTTAAATAATACAATACAACCTCGAGTTCCAGGCCTACTGAAGTGGTTCTAAATTCACCATCATCACAATCGCGCCATGCCCCTATTGGGGAGGTGGAAATAAAATATCTAAATTCATTCTAAATCTTTCACTCAACACTGACTTGAAATTGTAATACAGTTTTCTGGTTAGTTGGGAAAAATGCCGGTTGGTAATAAACCCGCCAAATTGTATATTGTACAATAAAGTGTTTGAAAATGAATATGTTCACATTTTTTTCAAAGACTAATACAGAGTGTTAAATGGATTCCGAAATAAATATATATTTATTACTCCACTTATTTTAGTCACTGGAATAACAAATAAATTTTCGTTTGTTTTTCTATTATCTTCCAAGTTGTTACACAGCATCACGCCTTTTCTTATTTCTTACAGCCAGCATTATTTTCTCTGTTAATATTTAGCTGTTAATTGCATGAAATCGTTTTAAATTAAACAAGGAAAAGTGATCAAACAATGTATCACACATTCAAATACTGGATATGTTTATTATTATTTTTACATCTTCATTAACTTTGCATTTTGTAAGGTTCAACACATTTATATAAACAAATAGAAACAAATTCAAGGTTTAAAAATCTAAATGTAACACAATGACACCAGGAACAATGTTACTCATGCTTTCATGTGAAGTGACTCAGTTATACCTTAAAAGTATAGTAAGGAGTTTAATCCTCAATTTATCTAACGAGATGGGGAAGATATTGATAACAGAAAATGCATTCAACAAGGTTGTTCCATGTGCGAGTAGTGATGCTCTTAACAGTTCAGTTCGTGAATAATAGTAACGGAAAAAATCTTAATTAATGATTTCGTTGATAATTGTCCAATACATTGTTAATCCACAAACGTAATCTTTTTAAGAGCAATGAAAAAAGAACAAAAAATATCCGACCTCAGTTCCGACTCCCGCTCGGACTTCAGTTCCGACTCCAATTCTGATTCCCTCTCCGAATTCAGTTCACACTCCCTCTCCGACTCCAGTACTGACTCCTTCTTCGACTTCAGTTCCAACTCCATTTCCAGCTCTAGTTCCGACTCTCGCTTTGACTCCAGCTCTTACTCCCGCTCCAACTCTAGCTCCGACTCTGACTCCAATTATAGTACTTATATTGCTAACCATATGCTATACTTAATTATGTGGCGTAACTACTTCAGTGTAGTTCTGTAATTTATTTTATCAAACACGGTTTATTCCAGTTTTTGTAACGGTATAACCCTACCGGTTTCAAGGCTTTCACCTCATCTTCAGGGGAGCACAAACAAGGCTAAATTCTGTTCGAACTGGTACCGATATAAACGCTTCAACGGCTGGGGGATGAGGGGGAAGGGAGGCATAGGACGATTTCGGTCAAGAGCGGAGAGATTTTTGGGATATAACTGTTCACCAGATGTTCGTATCGATGTACTGACTTAGAAATTTCTAGTTAGATTATTTCCGTTACTACTGATATGTAAGAATTTAGCATCATCGATAGAAAAAGTATGGTTTTCACGGTGACAATGATTAGCCATTTCAGAATACAATAGAGGATTTGTTAAGGCGGATTTGTGTTCACGAAATCTCTTTTCAAAAGATCTTCCTGTCTTTCCTGTATATAAATTATCCCAGTCAGCACATAAAAGTTTATACACACCACTGTTGCTAAGTATTCCATTTTTGCCTTTCCCATTAAATAAGAATTTCCGGAGATTCCAATTAGTGTAAAAAGCTGGCTTTATGTGACTTGGAATAAGTCTTGAAATCGGTAGGGTTATACCGTTACAAAAAGTGGAAAAAACAGTGTTTGATAAAACAAATAACAATGTCTTCAAACCTCCACAACGTTAATCCCTTAACTATAAACAATATATAAATGTAGTTTTTTTGAAAATTATTTCAATAGGGATTCATCATCATACTAAACGCTAGTTATGCTAAATGATACACAGTTCATAATTTCATTAAATAATGTATGTAGCTTAGCAGTCTTAAAAACTATAAAATATTTGAAGTCAAATTTGTAATAGCCTCTCCGTACTCCGACTCTCATTCCGACTCCACAAAAATATCAACCGAATTCACGACACTGACTCCACTGCACTGCTATTTTTCCTGTGAGCAATTTATATCTACGAGTATATGGATATAAACATGTGTGTAGATCTCGTCTAACGCTGAAATAGTAATATTTATGCTCACCCATTATAAAAAACGTGGATTAGAGCCATAGGTTAAATTCATACTTTTTGCAATAAATGTGACTCACTCAGTTATAAAATTATTTGATTACCGTTCTTAACGAGTAATTTTTAGACAAAGTTCTTGTATAACCTTTTACTCTTATCGGTAATGCTGCCACTAAAATGTCAGTAGAAAAAAATACCACTAAGAATTCTGGTTTATGAATATTTTATAAAACCAGTATCTTAGTTAGTACAGTAATATTCTATGGAAATAAATATTTATTTTGTGATTTGACGTAACGTTTAAGGACCCTTTTTTTATTTTAGCTCATTAAAATATATAAAAGAGATTTAATTTTATTTTTAATATATTTTTATCACTGGACTGTGTTATTTTTTCATTCCCCTGATGCCTTTTACAAATTGACTTACGAAGTCATCTCCAATGGCAACAACGTCAAATACCCGGATCTCCCACGTTGTATTGTATCTTTTATTATACTCGTGGCGAGCAGTAGGCATTCAATTAATTCTTTGATATACGTGTATTTCGTTCTTCTTCTTCTCAGTGTCATGTCAGGTCCCCCCAACGTTGAATATCACATAAGAGTAGATATCTTTGTCCCCGGCAGCCCGAAAAAGATCAGCAACGTCCCTTATGCCAGTCGAATCACGTATATTGCAGAGCCAGGAGATTTGCCTCCTGCCAACACCTCTTCGGCCTTCTATTTTGACTTGGATGATCAGGTGCAGTAATTTGTACTTTGCTCCTCTAAGTACATGACCCAAGTAGGACATCTTTCGGATTATAATATTAGTCAGCAACTCTCTATCAACTTTGGTTCTTTGAAGAACCCTCGTGTTGCTGACCATATCCGTCCAGGGTATCCGTAGCATTTTCCGGTGAATCCACATTTCGAATGCTTCCAGTCGGTTCATACTACTTACTTTGATGGTCCATGTTTCTACTCCATGTAATAACACTGACCAAACGTAGCATTTGGCTAACCGTTGTCGAAGTTTCAAGTTTAGATTATAATCGCATAAAACGCTTCTCATTTTATTAAAAGCCGGACGAGATGATTCAATTCTGCACTTGACTTCGGTTTCTGGGTCGAGGTCTTCCACTAGGATACTTCCGAGGTATTTAAATTTTTTCACTCTATATCAGCACCGTTCCATGTAAGGCGTGCTCCTGCGTGATCCTGTCGGCCAAACACCATGAACTTAGTTTTACTCACGTTCATATTCAGCCCCAGCCTCACACCGGCTTCATTAATTATATCTATAAGCGTTTGAAGGTCGTCAATACTGTCTGCCAGAACAACTGTATCATCTGCGTACCTGGTGTTATTGAGGCATGCACCATTCACTTTGACCCCCAGATTCAAGTTATATAGTGCTTTCTTGAAAACTATATCAGAGTACAGATTGAATAACATAGGTGACAAAATACAACCCTGTCGGACTCCACGTTGAATTGGTATGCCTTTCGATTTGTTATTTTCCAATTTAATGACGGCTTCTTATTGTATTTCGTTAAAATCGTTTAATTTCATATATATTTTTTTATCTCACCTGACAAAGAGTTATTATGTACACTTAACTGTTTTATTAGTAAAAATCAGTTATACTTCTTGAAAAGGGTGATTCTGTAAGTATATAAGTGAGGCATGCATGTTTAGAATGAGTCGAGGAATTTAGCCTTTTGGGCAGCACGTTTACGAGAGATGGTAAGATAAAGATATTGAAAGGTGTGTTGCTGCAGGCAACAAGGTCAACGTCACACAAATTATATTATTTGTCAATAAATCAATCGTTAAATCTTCAAAAATGATTGTACTTAATGGAACGCTAGTGCCAGCCTCGATATTTGAAAATTAATTCAGGGCATTGTAATAGAATACGTTTTGCGTAAAATGTATGTAATTATGATATTTAATACATTGAGAAGTGGTCCGATAGAGAAAAAATGTTTTTTTAAACATTGACGTTATAAATTAAACTAAGAAAATAATGTTGTGGGGGTTTGGCCCTATTGAGAAAATTAGTTGCGAGGGAAAAGATGGACTAAGAAAAGAGTTGAAGGAGTTAAGTTGAAGACATTTTGAAGGAAGGAAATGTGAGCAACATGAGAGCATGCATGATGATATGTTTGGATGTGGACGAAGCGAAAGCCGTGTACATGTATAGAAGGGTGTGGACATCTATTCTCCGTAGCTCCTTCAAAAAGGACATGTCGTGGCATGTACAATTTATACGCTGTATGAATGTACTGATTTTTACATGTAAAATTAATAATAAAAATATAAAAGAGTAATTGAAAAGTTGTCTGAACCTAGAAACAATAAATTCCTAACTTTTCTGTAATAAAATTCAAGTAAATTTCCCAGTGATAAGTAAAAGAATAAGCGAGCAGCGCATGCGTCGGTTTGAATCACCGGCTGTTTCAGGCTATAAAGGCTTCACTCGGAGCAGCGAAGTTTCAGAGTTAGCCCCATCCCTGATACGTTAACTTCGAATCCTGAACCTCATCCGCCGAGCCACAGTTAACTCAGTATTGAAAAGTCAACATCCTGCTGGTAACATTCTTTTCGATTTACGAAGAATTGAAAAGTTTCTGATTTTTTAATCCTGCTCAGCAGTAAAAAACAGGTAAGATAATGTTTATTTTATTTTTTATATAAAAATGTTTATCTTTTATTTTGAAAACTTTTCTTATTATATACTCGTATATATAAAAAAACTAGTTAAACACTAGATTTAAAAGTTATATATGTATATAACAAATTAAATAAACGATTTGTCAAGAAATTTCTTTCGTTTCTGAATTGATAATTCTATATTTTTTTCTCTTTTGGTTAAAATGAATAAATTTATTAAATCTTAAAGTGTGAATATTTATAGAAAAAGCATTTTCGTTTTAATTAAGATTTTTATTTACTGGCGATATTAACAAAAAAAAAACGCAACTTTTGAGTGTTTTCATTATTTTGAATCAAGGGTTCGCAAGTTTGTTTTGTGCGAATTTTGAAAGATTTTCACAAAAGTTTTATGATCGAGTGTCTTGATTTAAGTGACGCGATTTGGGTTTATTTGTTTAATTATTTTTACAATAAAGTAGGGCTGAAGGCTATTGAAAATTTCATAGTTATTCGAAAGTTTTTTCATGCTGAAGCTTTATTTTGAAAATATTCAAATGAAATTTATAAAAATAATTTCAATTTGAAAAATACTTCAACAAAACATATATGTTGATATTTATGAAACGGTTACTTTTTTGTCTTATGGAGCAGGTGTGAACTTAAATTGGTCAATGTGTTAGTTTTTTTAGTTAAATAATTTTTTTTAATATCTTAAATCATTTATAAACGGTTTATCATTGCAAGTTGTAAAGCAAATAATTGGCCTAACTGCCTAATAGTTTTTAGCAATTGTTTTTGTCTTTTTTTTTCAAAAATTAAAACACAACTAAAAAAATTTGATTTAATTAAAAAAAATATATAATAAAATACATCGATAATAATCGTACAAAGTTGTAAATAACGTTTTTTTTCTCTCTTTACTAAGCGCCTTAGGTTTAGTTGAAAGATTATTTTAATGTTTAAATAATGATATTTTATAATATTATGAATTATTTGAAAGAATTTTGAAAATGTTACTTATAATTTATAAAATGCACTTTTTAATTAGAAAACGCGTAATGAAAATTAGGGTCCGTTTTATGGTCCGAAGGTAGGCGATAAGTAGTTATACTCATAGGACCCTGCAGGAAATAATTTAAACGTACAAAAGAAATGTTTCGCATGCATTTCTTCTTATAGCTATATATATATTTTATTTTAAAACCTACCTATAAGTAGCGCGTTGTATGGTATCGAAAAAAAGTTCGTTTTTGAAGAGAGTAACAACAATAGTTAAGACAATAATACAGTAACGAGACGAGTGAAGTGAAGTAAATAAGTGACAGTACGCAACGAGTGAAGTTAAGTAAATAAGTGATAGTACCGAGACGAGTGAAGATGAGCTGAATGCCAATGATACAAGTTATGGTAATAATAAACAGTTTACATATATTTTTTGCGTAATAAAATACTCTTTTCTAAAACTCGTATCATAAGTGCATCTAATTGTCTACTGCGTCTAATGGTAAAAAAATAAGGTAATTTTTTGGAAAAAAAAGTTCTTAAAATGTTTAAATGCAAATCAAAGAATATTGCCGTTTTAAAATATTTCAATATGGATAAACATCTTTAAATTTATTAGTTTTTATATATTTTAAACAAGTTTCTTTAAATAACGAATTCTCCAAAACGGAAAACTTTTTAATAATAATAAAAAAGGTGAATTAAGAATCGAATATTATTTTTTTGGACATATATTGTAATGGCAGAGAAACTTATCAAAGTTTAGACTTATAGAGACGAGTATATTAAAATACATATCTTGCCTTCTTTTATTAAATTACGTATAAAGTGTTCTCTCGTTACAATACATTTTGAATTTTGCAAAAAAGAAGAAAAAACTGTTTAAATATAACGGCATAAGTTAAAATATAATGTTTTACATTTTCTTCTAAAGGGTATATTTTTTTCTTACCTTTGTAACGAATTTGTTAAAAGTAATTTTCAAATAAACATATTTTAATTGACGTATGTAAACTTTCTTAAATCATTCGTTAAAAACTCATTCAGTATTAAAAAATCTAGATCATTCCATATCTTTTTCCAAGGGTTATTTTCAATGTTATATCATAAGTAGACATGATTTAATTGAGAGAATGAGTGGCCTAACATAAAACATATATTATTTGCTGAAATTAATGAAAAGCGAGGAACGAAAAGAAAGGAAACTGTGAAAGGATATAGTTGGAAAAATTTCAACTGAGGATAAGAAATATCCTCCGACAGTCTCTGTAGTTTAGCGTGTGAGACAATTGTCTTGTAATTCGGGGGTTGCGAATATGTTTCCTATCGGGTCGTATTTTTTTAAAGGGCTTCAATATAGTTTTCCCTTAACATCTTCTAGATTAATTTAATTGCCACACAGCAATAAATCAATTAGGTTTTAATTGTAATAGAAGTGAAAAATAATACAATAATATAAGTATGATAAATAGGAGAGCAAGTACAGTGAAATGTTTTGATTTGGACGAGGTGAGAGCTGTATTCATGGATAGAAAGGTGTGGAGATCTTTTATCTTAGCATACCCCATACAAGAGATAGTGTGATGGCATGTATGCAGATTTGAAAGGCCAGCCACCATTGGAGCCAACACAACAACTCGGAAAAACGTTTTAAACTAGTCAAAAACAGCCGTGAAAATCTTTAAACATATTCAATCTATTCATTATTTAAATATTTATTTTTCCTTAAAAGCTAACATTGGCGCAACCTTTTTCGTATTATTTTCAATAATCGAGAAAATGTTGCGTAGATGTCTCATCTCGAAATTAAAATTAAATAAAAAATCGTGCTTGCTTGTCCTTTCGAAATAATGAATTCAGTGCAAAGTTTTCACGGATTTTGAAAAGAATTTTAATGTTTATTAAATAAAACAAATAATGCAATTCACGATATGTAGTCATTAGTTTTTGTTTGTGTCAATCCGCGCAACCACTTGTCCAATTTTATCAGTGCTTACAAAACAAAGCCTTACGTGGTTCTGGCTACTATGTTAGATGTACAATATTAGGCCAAGAACTTTCATATTTACTTTAGCTAACAAAGTCTTTATTGGAGTTGGAACAATTATCTCCTTCAGAAGTTCATAATAATGCAATGTACAAAAATGTCTTTCAGGCAACTGTTCATAACATTTATAAAAATAGAACCTGTATGGTATATGCGTAACGCCGTTCACGCTAAAAATAAAAGCTTTACGTATTGGGTGTTAACATAAGTCGTGTCCGTTTTTTTCCAAATTTAAAAATGAGCACCAAAAGTAAAACAAAATGGTAAAGGTTATACGTCATTCGAAAGAAAGTTTTCTGCCCTACAAGATATTGTGTTTGCTTTTACGTTACATATATTATTTTATTTGATTACAAGCCTTCGAAATTGAATGTCAAGTAGACGAAAGTGAACATTTTCGACACCTCCTTCTGTTCGCGTTCAATCGAGGGAATACAGCTACCAAAGCTGCTCACGATATTTGCAAAGTGTCCGGTAAAAATGAAAGAACAGCTCGTCGATGGTTTTTGCGTTTCAAATATGGTAATTTCGACCTGAAAGACATGGAGCGTTCCGGACGACCAGTGGACTTCGATGAAGACCGGTTAAGCAATATTATTCATGAAGATCCCCTTCAAACGACCTTAGAATTGGCTGAGCAGATGAATTGTAGTCACATGACTGTATACCGCCATCTTAAATCAATAGGAAAAGTCCAGAAGTTCGGCGCTTGGGTTCGACATGTTTTGAGTGAAAAGAACAAAAATCAACGTTCGACAATTGATTTTTGTTGTTTTGACTCAAAACATGTGGAACCCAAGCGCCGAACTTCTAGACTTTTACCATTGATTTAAGAAGGCGGTATACAGTCATGTGACTACAACTCATCTGCTCAGCCAATTCTACGGTGGTTTGAAGGGGATTTTCATCTTTGGCAGCTTTACTCCTTCGATTGAACGCGAACAGAAGGAGGTGTCGAAAATGCTCACTTTCGTCTACTTGACATTTCATTTTGAAGGCTTGTAATCAAATAAAATAATGTATGTAACGTAAAAGCAAACACAATATCTTGTAGAGCAGAACATTTTCTTTTGAATGACTTATAACTTTTACCATTTTGTTTTACTTTTGGTGCTCATTTTTAAATTTGAAAGAAAACGGACAAAACTTATGTTAACACCTAATAAAATACGTGGAAAAACAACGTATGACAGAATTAGGAAAGAGGATATTCCAGAGAAATGTTGGTTCAATGGGTTTGCAGGGACTAAGATGAAGAAAAGGGCGTTTAGATGTTGCAGCCGTCTTAAAAGATTGAATCATTTACGAAAATGATATATTCAAGTAGTATAGACGGTACGAGAAGTTTGGGTAGATCGAAAAAAAACGTGGCTCGCCTAAAAAAAAAAAATTCTGAAAGAAGGAAAAGTGTAAATCTATTACAGCAGGAGAGTACGCATGATGAAGTGTATGAATGTAGCAGAAGCGAAATATTACTAATCCCAGCTAACTTTCGATCTTTTTCGAGGTCTTCCTGGGAGATAATTGCCAGCGCATATTTCGTGCATTGTCGTCGCAAAGGGAACTCTTGTGTTCATTATATTTTCTATGCGACTCCGTCAGTGTCTTCTGTGCTTTCTACTCTACCTTACACTATCTTCTACTTTACATATTCCGGTACGGGAAATTCTAACTTTATCTCAAATAATTGATTTATAAATATTAAATAAATAAAGTAAATCGTGTCTTTAAAATGGGTAGATGGATGAACATTAAAAAATGAAACCGGTAGGACTTTAACGTCACAAATAGTGGAATAACTAGTGTTTGATGAAACAAATAAGAATGTCTTTAAACCTCCACAATGTTAAGGCCTTAACTATAAATAATAAATCTAAATGTAAATGTGGAGCATATATGTATCATAATATAATGCACAACAAATGCGCAACATCAACATCAGTAAAAATGACAGTGTATAAATATTGTTTTTTTTTAAACAATATATATAACCGAATTCATGGGCATCCTTATACCTCCAAATACTAGGGGGAAAAAATGCTAGGTAGTGGTACAGCGCGGGGTTCAAACTGACGACCTTCCGCAGAGAAGTCCAGTGCGTTACCGCGCAGCCATGCACCTCGTATGGAAGGAAAACTTGGACTTGGTAGAGTTAATTCCCACCTTGACGTCTGGAAGGAACCTTGGACTTAGCAGAAAATGTATAGGAATTAGTTTAAGGCTGTATTTGTGCATGCACTAAGAAAATATTGTGATTGTCAATATGTGAAAGAAGGCGAAATAATGACATGGGTAAAATTGATGTTTAAATTAAGATGAAGAAAGAAACTTTAAGAATTAACGAATAAGCAAATATAAAAGTACGAAGTGCAAGGTGTATGTGGTAGAGTTAAATCGAGAAAAACGTGGTTGGATCAAATGTACCAGATTTTTAAAGAAGGTAAAGGGAGAAGTATGAATAATCGAAGAATGTGCGAGATGTATGAACGTAGAGAAGGGGAAATTTGTATGCCTGTATAGAAAACTTTGGAGATCTGTTTTCTGCCTGCCCCGCAAGGGACATAGCGTGATGATACGATGTGTTTAAATGTGAAGAAATAAATTTATATATTTTTTTATGTCTAAGACAGTGCAAAAAAAAAAAAACATGTTAATTTGTTAAGCACATTTCTTCTCGATTTCTTGAACAAAGTATCTATGTAACTTTTATTTAAATCCTCAATCAACCGTTATGTGATCCTCAAGTTCATTAAAAATGTAATTAAAACAGAATGCTGAGGGTTACAGGGAAAATCCATATATTCGAGTTGAACGATTTTCCAGTAAATGAAAAATTTTCAATGGAGAATATTTCCGTCAAATTAAGATCACGTTATCAAGCATTTCATAAAATTATGTCATCAGTCAATTCTTTGTTAATGTGTTGAACATATTTTTCAACAAGAAATAAAATATCATTATGATGTACAACAGTAAATTATCTTTATTAATTATTTTATAAAAAAAAAGGTAATTGAAATCAAAATATTTATTTTAATTCATACCTGAGATTGAATATCGCGATATCCAAAGACATGGCGATGAAAAAAATGTGAAAGGAAAAGGGAATGCGCTATATGAATAACTAATGAAAAATTACAACGAGCTGAAGAATTCGTCTATTTTAGTTGTATATTCTCCGAAGAACGAGTTATGAGGGATGTCGAACGGCGTGTAGTGGCGGCACGAAAATATAAATACTTGAACCGGCCCGTATCAAAATCTGCCAAGATCACAATATTTTCGTATTAATTTTGATGCATGTGAGTAAAATATAGACATAAAGTAATACTGAAATAATCCGAATAAATTCTGTAGAAATGCGTGCACTTAGAAGAATATATGGAGGACAATTTATGACGAAATCTGGAATGAAGTGATTTGAAGTGAATGTTAACTTAAGGCTGATGTATTAAGTAAGACCAAAATGAGAATTCCGAGATAGTTTCAGCTCGTGAAACGAATGCATGAAGAAAGACTAACACAGCTAAATTTCAAATGTGAGTAGAAGGCGTGGTAAAAAATACCATAAAAATGATGATTGGGTCAAGTTTGTGATATTTTGAAAAACGAATTTTTTAAATCTTAAAAAAATTTATGAGCTGCATGAGAAGGTGTATGGATGTAGTGAGGTGAAATATGTACTTCGCGATAAAAAATTCTGGCGCTTTATCGTTTCTGTTTATCCCTACAGGAAGATGTGTTTGTACAATATGTTAAATTTTAATTCAAGTCTTTAAAATTACGTTATTTCTTTGTCAGTGTAGACAGAGAGAAATTATCGTAAAATTTTCATATGACGGTATATGGTAAATACTTCCTTTGGTTTCTCAATATCCAGACGTCTTTGCGTACAGGTTTATCTGTTTCTCTTAATCCTTACCTTTCCTTCTTTCGAAATTTCTCCCACTTGCTTCAATCATTCTTTTCACTGTCATTCTCTAGCACGAATTCAACGTATGCCTTCATTATACATTTGTCAGTCCAAACACCTTCAACGGCATCTTGTTTCCTTACTTACGGGTATCACATCAGTGTTTGACTTACATTCAAATATGACATATAATGTTGGGCATGTAGAAAGGATGAAAGAAAAAAGATTAACAAAGTTAAATGAGGAAAAAAAGATTAATATAGCGCAAATGTTGATCAAGTGACTGATATTTTGAGAGAAGTATATATAAAAACTCTTGATACTGATATTTTGAGAGAAGTATAAGAAATAGTAGAAAGTTTTATGAAAAGGTATAGAGATGTAAAACAGGTGAAAGTTGTGTGTTGGGATAGAAAAACCTTGTTGTCTTTCTTATTTTCTTACTCAAAAAGGAAAACGGCGTGATATAAACACTTTGTATAGGTATTAAAGCATGAAATATGATATTTTACACTTCAAAAGCCAAGTATCTTTAAATTAAATAATTTAGTATGTGAAGAATTTTGTTTCAAACATGCGATTTACAATAAATTTTCTGAATCTGAACTGTCAATCGGTCGCCCATCCTAACGGATATGAGTTATTTTCTATCAAGTGTCAGAAAATTTAATATACAATTTTATTTTTGAAATGGGACTTGTCGTTACGCACTTTTCTTCGCAGAAAGTTGTGTTGTATAATAAATTTTGTGCAGCATATCTGTAGATTATCAATGGTATTCCATGGAACCCTAAGATTTCGCTGGTAAAATTTGGAAAAACATACATACATAGCATCATGCCATTTCCCTCTCAGGAATGCAAAGAGGAAAAAGAGCCAGATTTTATTTTTTTGACATACACCCTTAGGAATTTCGCAACGCGATGAGTTTTTTAGCTCTTATTAATAGTTTAAAATATGTAGAAAAAAAATATTTGACCTTCTCCGTACCATCGTAGCTGAGAAAAAAGCGCAAAATTCCGTTTGTTCCGAACTGGATATTACATAGCCTAATTATTAGATCAATGTTTATTCTTTTGACATAAAAATTTAACTCATTTTATGTAGAAAATAATTAATATACTCGTATAATATAGGAAGCGTATAGAA
This sequence comes from Odontocerum albicorne, assembly GCA_949825065.1. Classification (NCBI taxonomy): domain Eukaryota; kingdom Metazoa; phylum Arthropoda; class Insecta; order Trichoptera; family Odontoceridae; genus Odontocerum; species Odontocerum albicorne. Next base: position 1,748,911 of record OX463850.1, read on the forward strand.
TTTCTGAAACTCTTATAAAACAACGCATTTTTAATTAAACATTTTTGATATTTTTATGTGTTGTTTTATTTATAACCAGTAAAAATTGTCAAAAATTTTGTATGCAAATCTTTTGCGCGATTAAAATATCTTGCTACTGTAGATAGTTCGAATGTCTTGATTTATTATTTTTAATCATTCGGATTAAGGACGGGAACGTGTTGATAAGCATTATTGGAGACAACACTGTTTTCAAAACCGAGATTTATCGGAACCATAAACCATTATAGATTTTCACACGGAAGGTATCCGGTTCGAACTATAACATATATTATGTTGCTTTTCTTGAAAAATATTTCAAAAAATCCGCTCAGTTATCAAAAATGGATTTTCATATATTTGGTAATAAACGTTCATAAAAAAAAACAGTTTAGAAGTATTTCGATCGAAAACTTCTTGAAATTAATTTTATTTAACAAAATATAAAAAAGTATAAACAAGGAAAAGGATCACGTGTAATTTGATACAATATACTTCAGCTCATTGTTCAATGTCATTGTTTTAATTGGCTGTTATTCAAACTTTCATAATAGGAAATTAACCGAGCTAATTAACTTATTTGTGACATCTTTTTGATCAATTCTTTTCATTCCGGTTCATTTTCCAAACTATGTCCACGACTATCTTTTCCACTCTCTCTACTTAGGGCTTCTTGGAGTACTGCCGTCACAGAGGAGCCTGTTGCCTTAATGATTTATATAAGACATTGATTTTTCCCATGTATGCAAAACACTGTGGCGAATTTATTGCATTGCATAAAGTTAATTATTTATTATTGTTAATTGATTTAATTGGGTTAAACCTGTATCAAATGTAAAATAAAATATGGACGTTTTCATGTATAATGAATCACAAGACAATCGACTTTTTTTAAATAGGCAATCCACCCACACTATGATAATGTGTGCCACCAAATCAAAACGACTTTGCAATTATATGAGTATTTGTAATAAAATAATTACAATTTTAGACAACGTGTCTATATAATAAATGCCACCAGATCAAAATCACTTAGCAATTATAAGAGCCTATTTAATAAAATAATTACAATTTTAGACAACGTGTCTATATAATAATTGCCACCAAATCAAAACCACTTTGCAATTATATGAGTCTGTGTAATAAAATAATTACAATTTTAGACAACGTGTCTATATAATAATTGCCACCAAATCTAAACCACTTTGCAATTATATGAGTCTATGTAATACAATAATTACAATTTTAGACAACGTGTCTATATAATAATTGCCACCAAATCAAAACCACTTTGCAATTATATGAGTCTGTGTAGTAAAATAATTACAATTTTAGACAACGTGTCTACATAATAATTGCCACCAAATCAAAACCACTTTGCAATTATACGAGTCTATGTAATAAAATAATTACAATTTTAAACAACTAAAGGTTTTGACCGATAAAACTTAAAAAAATTAACAATCGGAAAAGATCCTCGGAAAAAGAAGAAACGCAACATTCATTGGACGCGGTAAAGATATATCGTTTAGTAAATCAAATCTGTCTTGTAAAAGGCAACTGAAAAATACATGATCTATAGTTTCATCATCCAAACCACACTTGCAGTCGGGATCCTTCGCAATAGCCATTCTGTAAAAGTGACTAGCCACCACGCAGTGGCCCATCCGCAAACGACACATAATTGACACTTCCCTCTTATTCATTCTCATTAAATTGAACCCTAGTTTCAAAAGTATAGATTAATATCTCGAGCCCTTATTTATTTAAAATATCGAATAAAGATACCGAAATTCTGAAGTGTAAAATTTGACAAGTTAGTTAAATGTTTGTTCTATACTACTAACTACATAAAGCAGCGCGATATTTTCTCAATTATCTGAGAACAAGTGAAATAAATAGGTTTCATCCCTTTTTCTATAATACTCGTATATGGGTTGAACCCCTTTTGCATGATAATGTTCGCATGAGGTGTTCCATCGAGAGCTGACACGAAACTCCCATGATGGAACATTTTATCAACGAGACCACGGTTAATATTGTTTCCTATAATAATGTGAATATCTATTTAAATGATTTACTCACACAGAAAACATTTACGTAAAATAAACTTCGTCACAGGCCTTTCATAGCAAAATATGAAAGGCCTGATGGAACATTTTATCAACGAGACCACAGCTAATATTATTTCATATAATAATGTGAATATATATTTAAATGATTTACTCACACAGAAAAAAATTACGTAAAATGAACTTTTCATAGGTCTTTCATAGCAAAATTGCTTTTAATATCTACAAAATGATGTTTTTATGTATATTATCAATGTACTTTTTCTTATAAGATCACATGTTCACTCTAATATTGTTTCTTAGAAAAATGTGAATAACCATTTAAATTATTTACTCACAGAGAAAACCTTTACATAAAATAGACTTCGTCACAGGCCTTTCATAGCAAAGTTACTTTTAATGTCTACAAAATGGTGAATTTATGTATATTTTTAATATAATTATTTTTATCAGATCACATATTTCACAGATCACATATTCACTCATACGATGAATTAATATGAAATATTGTTAAACGTCAATCGGGCATATTGAATATTGTCTTCGGACATAGTAATCGAATCTTAAAATTTTGAGTCACTCGAGTACGTACGGAACTTGCACTTTGTCATTATACATATTGGCAACATTACATCACGCGAAGAGATAACTACACTCATACTATTGTTAACAGAATTTCTCCTATCTGACTGGAACTCTATATTTTTTTTTGTTTTTCGAAAGTTACAATCGGGAATAGAACCCGAAGCCACGAGTTGAATATCAAGCGTTTTTCCAATTAGGCCACGGAGAGTCGTCGTAGTAATATTATAATTTAAGATAAAAAGTCGCACTTCTCACACGATAACAGTAGATTACAAGAAATTACAAACAGTAGAAAAATCCTAGAACTTATAATTGAATAGTACTTAAAGAGATAAAATGTGATATCACTTATAAGTAAATGAAAGGAAACTATTGTTGAAGATTTATTCGAGAAGGTTTTATTGGCTTTATATTGTAAGATCATTGCTCTTTTATCAAATATATATTTTCTCTTTCTCAAAAGCCTTTAATATATATCTGGAACGGAAAATTTAAGGATATCAAGAATAAGGGATTGAAAAAGATAGTTGGCAGTTTAATTTAATTTTTATTGTTTTATATTTTCGTTGTATGCCAAACAACCTGGAAACTCCTGTATAGTGACAATACTACAAACAAACTGAAAAAATTGACAATTTATGTGGCCTGGTTTTTAATAATAATAATAAAATGACAATTCACATAGCGTCTTTCAGAGATCAGACTTACCTATAGGTCACTCCTTGGGATTCAAACTCACTATTACGTGTTTAGATAGCAGAGTTTCCTAAAGGTCACTCCTTGAGATTCAAACTCACCATTACCTATTTAGAGAGCAGAGTTTCCTAAAGGTCACTCCTTGGGATTCAAACTAACCATTACCTATTTAGAGAGCAGAGTTTCCTAAAGGTCACTCCTTGGGATTCAAACTCACCATTACCTATTTAGAGAGCAGACTTTCCTAAAGGTCACTCCTTGGGATTCAAACTCACCATTACCTATTTAGAGAGCAGACTTTCTTAAAGGTCACTCCTTGGCATTCAAACTCACCATTACCTATTTAGAGAGCAGAATTTCCTAAAGGTCACTCCTTGGGATTCAAACTCACCATTACCTATTTAGAGAGCAGAGTTTCCTAAAGGTCACTCCTTGGGATTCAAACTCACCATTACCTATTTAGAGAGCAGACTTTCTTAAAGGTCACTCCTTGGGATTCAAACTCACCATTACCTATTTAGAGAGCAGACTTTCCTAAAGGTCACTCCTTGGGATTCAAACTCACCATTACCTATTTAGAGAGCAGACTTTCCTAAAGGTCACTCCTTGGGATTCAAATTCACTATTACGTATTTAGAGAGCAGAATTTCCTAAAGTTCACTCCTTGGGATTCAAAGTCACTATTTCGTATTCACAGATTTAAAATATACGAGTAGTCTATTAAATTAGGTACTTCCTTGCATCTGCATATTTCTGAATACCATATTTTGTAAGAAAATCGTTGAAACCTTACCAAGGCAAGACGAACTTTAAAGAAACCTTTGTAGATCTTCCGATATATACCTAATTGTAACCCATTCGGTTTAAAGTGTTATATAGTATGTTCGTAATGTTCATATACCATCAATAAAATTTATAAGACCTCCCAAAAATGGTTGTCTGCAAGTATTTACTAAAACTTCTCACGACACCCATATCTCCAACACTAAGAAGCAGGCCATTACACGACACAGGACTAGCAACAGCAAAAGCACTTTTAGAATACGCCACTCTATGGGATCGATTCGAGACTATCTATTTATGAAGATTATTTAATCTTAAAGATCTCCGAAGGAACATCATCCCTAAGACGTAGATTCAAAAAATATAGTGGCGACTTGACGAGTTGACCATTGAGTCTTCCATTTTCGTTAGCCCTGAGAGTAATATGTGTATATCTTCAAGCCGAGACCTAAATCCCACTATTGAGAACAGTATATCCCAAATTTGAAAACTTCATGTCAAACGTGAATGCTATATCTCGAGGCTGAGAGCTAGAGCTATTCTACAGCTGGAGACCGTGAAAAGTATGGTTGGATCAAGTTTATTAAAAAAAAAAAGGGAAATATAAATGTCAGATGAATCGTAGAAGTTGTATGGATGTAGGATTTGTATGAATTTAGGAGTTGTATGGATGTAGGAGTTGTATGGATGTAGTTGTATGGATGTAGGAGTTGTATGGATTTAGGAGTTATATGGATTTAGGAGTTGTATGGATTTAGGAGTTGTATGGATTTAGGAGTTGTATAGATTTAGGAGTTATATGAATGTAGTTGTCTTGATTTAGGTTAGGTTGTATGGAAGTAGGAGTTGTATGGATTTAGCAGTTGTTTGAATGTAGGAGTTGTATGGATTTAGGAGTTGTATGGATGTAGGAGTTGTATGGATTTAGGAGTTGTATTGATGTAGGAGTAGAAGAGGTCAAATATGTGTGTCTCAATAGGGAAGTTTAGTACTCCATTATCTCTGCCTACACCGACAGATACAAATGGTTTAATGTAGGAGATTTATGCCCTACTATTGATATCAGTACATTCCAAATCTGAGGTTTATATCTCACAGCTAATATATTTATACCATAGTTTAGAACTATATCCCACAGTTTAAATTTATATCTCAAAATTCCAGCCATTTTGATGTTTCTGCGAAATTCCAATTTTATTAATCCTTCAAATATGACATTCACAACCTAATTGGCGATGTGGACATATGGAAGAGCGTGGTCGGAATATAAAATTGTCTTCGATTAAATTAATCGCGCCTTCGGGTTTGGAAATATTGGAGTAGGTACAGATTTTGCAGGTTCCACTCTGATAGTGTTTATCTAGTAACAAACCACTAGAAATAAATCACGTTTGTGAGAACATGTTAGTATAGTAAAAAAAGTTTCAGGTTATAAAAAATGAAACAATATTTTCACAATTAAATCTTATCAATTCAGTCAAACTGCGAGGTCGAGTTGTCATGATGACAATCAGGGCCTAACTGCCCCAATATTTTTCTTTCATATCTCTGGAACAGGCTCTAAACGAACTCTTTCATCTCTGTCTCGTCTCATTTCCTTCTCTTTAGCGCAAGCTTCCAGACGCTTTTGTCTATTCCTGGAAACTTTATATGCTAAGCAATATTTTAAAGTTTCATGTTTTACTCCTTGTTTTGAGTTATAAAACATTTACGGAAGGTTTTCAGTGTACTATATTTTGTTGTTATTACGCTGGAGGTAACAATGTTCATGATTTAACATCAGTTCTTTAATAATAGTAATTCAGCAGTACATTTTTGGTAATATTTATTAAAGAGGTAATAAAGATTATGTTGGACACTTTCGGAGTTCTGCTTCAAACTCTTAACTGAGTCAGAGTTCTTTAGTATTGTAAAAACTTAACTTATTGCTATATCTTACACGATTTAGTAGTCTAGTCGGTAGTCTAGTCATCTTTCTTCCAGCTCATGGGTTGCAAGGCCAATTTCCATTGGCAGCAAGGTACAAATAACGTGTAACGCAATAACACATTATCTAGAAAATAAAAGAGTTAATATAACTTTGATAATATAAGACTCCGAGTAAGGGTGGCGAGATGCAAGAACATGCAAATTTGTTTTTTTTTAGTGAAACTAATATTGAATGTGATATATACAGAACATATGCTCATTTATGAGAACATCGGGCGTAATATACATATGCTCTGGATCAGTGGCGGCCGGTGGACAAAATAATTGGGGGTTCACCAGACTAGGTATCCAAATACCAAATAATATAAAGAAAAAAATATATTACATACCTATTTATAAAGAAGTTCTATTCTCCGCTCTTTTTGTTTAGCGAAGACCTCAATGGCCTTTTGTTGAAATCAGGTAAAGACTGAATTAGCTCTTTTTCGTAGCTTCATATTGTTACTAGTAAAGCGTTCAGTCTGTCCTGTCCTGGCTTGGCCTGACTCATCGGATTTCTCAAAAATGATTTTATCTTTTTTAACATAGAGAAACAAACACTTTTCACTCTCAACATAAGTCACTGGAATAGTGCATACGAGTTTTAGTAACTTTACAGTCTGAGAAAAATCTTCTAGTAAACCAGTATTAGAAAAAAGTTTTAAAATAGACAAAGCGCCATCAGCATTGACAAAATCGTCGCGAGCATAAATTGCACTGAGTTCACCCCTTTTAATTGAACTTTATTTAAAAAGTCGTATGTTTTTACCGTCAAAATAAAATCATTTTCGGGAAATTTTGACCCATACTCAGTAAATTTTTCGAAATAGAATATTTTTTCTGCAGTTAGGTGATTTATGTGTTTATTGTTATATAAACTTAGTTGTTCGGCGCACGAGAGCACTAATGAGCCAGCCGCTACTGCTCTGGATAAAACCTGATTAATGCAAATGAAAGGGCGATCTATAATATATTGCCTTCTTACGAAAAGATACAGCACGGTTAATAGTTGATGGTCCGGACACGTAAATTAATGAATAATTTTAAATAAATCAGGAGATAAGATTGAAGTAGCGCAAATTACTTTATATAGAATTATTCATCACAAGGTAAACATTTATCAATGGGAATTGAATCGTAAGATATGAATTTGTGATGGAAATTTTTCGAAATTGGTATACAAAATGTGAGTGAGCTTTTTCGAGAACTTAGTAATTCTGGTTTCAGCCTGATGAGCCAATAAACCACAGAGGCATGATTTACAAACTTTTTGAACTGTACTATCTAATGAAAATTATCAAAAGTGGCGTATCACTAGTATCCCTCTCGACTACTCCTTCTCCCTCTGCCTAGTCGTAAACAAAAATTCGTAATATAGTCGTTATCTATATCAATCATCTTTGCTTATTGTACAATTCAAAAAGCTTAGAAAGTTTATGTATACCATAAAACTTTTGCGAATGCAAATAGGAAATAATATCTCCCATTGGTTCAATTCATATTAAATTCCAAAATGTCTTCACCATTGTCAAAAAAATGGAAATTTCTTATATTATGTCACAATTGTTAGATGTCTGACTACAAGATAACAAGATAAGTCACGACTACAAGAGAAGTCACGACTATAGTATAACAGGTGGATGTTGTTTAACCAACTAACTTGATAAGTTAAAAAATATACGGATTAGTGGAGGAAATTTTTTAAGTTCAATGCATTGTATTCCTTTAACTGGATAACCCTTGGTTTCCTCGATAAATATCGTTGGTGTAGTCGAGGATATCCCCGCCCGATATTCCAACTTCAATTCAATTGAAAAACAAAGCTTCGCCGTGGAGCTTTTTTTTTAAGTGAATGAACCGTTGCCCACCAGCAAACTCACCGGTCACACCGCTGAACTGGATCCGATGGCACACTGAAAGAAGACAATCGGACCACAACGGCACGTTTTTTTTCTTCTTCATTTTGTATATAAGTATTTGGATCAAGTGAAAATTATATTTTGAAAAAAAAAAAGGGAACGTAAAAGGTCTAAGAAATCGTAGGAGTTGCGTGAGAAGGTGCATGGATGTAGAAGAAGCGAACAATGTGTGTCGAGATAAGAAAGTGTGGTAGGGTGTGGGCTGAAAAACATCTGGTGTCCCCGTGGCTGGGTTCGCCCTATATTGGTGGGGTGTATCTTGGCCGAGGGGATGCTATTAGATGAGCCCAGACCTTTTGATAGCTTCTGTATTTAATGTATTATCTGCAATTTATGTGTTTTAGAAGTGTTATTTAAATATAATCTGTACATACTATGTTGCTATCACTAAACCTATTATTTATTTATTTATTTATTAAAGTCTGGCGCTCTGTCTTCTTTGCCAACAACTGCATGCACTATTGAGGATATGACATAAGTCGAATTATATGACATAATTGTCTTTTGTGCAATGGGAGACGGGATACGCTGACATTGAGTAAATCTAGGAAAATAACCCGTCAGGTTTGCGAATTTGTGATTTATTTTAGAATAAAGTTAGAAGGTTCGTTGTATTATTTTTAATACATTATTGTTGTTAACAAGAGTACATGGAGGATTTATTGTCTTCCATCAACCAGAAATATGTTTTAATGACCGCAAATGAAAACCAGAACCTTTTAAAAATATCGGTTACCAAAGGGAATCGCACCCTTAAACTCTAGGTAGGAAAACAGCTGTCTTATCAACTAGGTCACGGAGCTCGTCAGAAACGAGGATTATCCCACATAAAAAACAGTATTTTAGTGGTTTTTGTTCATACAGTATGTAACTATTGAACTAAGTGACATTGGTAAAACATCTATTTTCCAGCTCGGAGGTTGCGAGTTCGTTTCCCATTGGAATGACACAACCGCGTCTAAGAGTACGGCTTTTCTTTCAAATAATATAATTTAAGCTTTGATAAGCAGGTTACATTTATTTGTTTCAGGCATATCATATCTAAACAGATTCTTAATTATAAAAACAACCATTTATAGAATGTTTATATAACAACCTTCAAGGTCTCGTTGGTAAGACGTCTGCATTTAAATCCGGGGGTCACGGTTATGTTTCGCGTTGGAACCCTATCTATTTAAACAAAAATCAGTCTTCTTTCACATCAGATCTTTTTAATATATCTCCGTACGTTGTGAGAAATTGCCACACGGTAATAAACCCGTCAGGTTTCACTATACACAATGGAACCATAATACAATAAACTGTTATTTTGGTATGTTTAATGGACAGATATTACGAAATATCAACTTTTATGAAAACAAAGGTAATGTTATGAAATTCGTAGTAAATTGTATCTAGAATGTAGGATTCTTCAAAGGAAAAAAAACTCACAGAAAAAATTCGAATTCTTGGCTTTTAAACTTACAAGTTTTTTTTTGACTATTTTTTATATAAATAAATTTGGTAACGTAATTTTTTTTATTCAAAGTTATGTTAAATATTTATCACTTTACATTATAATTATGTAATCATTCTTGAAATGCGTTGATAAGCAATTAATCAAATTTGAAATTAAAAGTAATCTTAATTAAATAACTTTGATGAGTAAATTGTCTGAGGGATGCAAAGAGAAAGATCTAAGAATAAATATTGTGTAATCCAAAGTCATGGTAACAAAAAGTGAGAAAGGAAAAGTAAATGTTATATAATATATGTAGGTGTGAAATGAAAGGAAAGAACAAATTGAAAAATATATTGTTAGGTTGTATTTTCTCAGATGATGGACGAGTTACGAGAGATATTTGACGGCGTGTTGTGATAGGAAACAAAATCAATGGGATATTTAAATATATTTACTCGAACGGGACAGCATCAAAATCTGCGAAAACTATAGCCCATAATAGTTTTTTAGTATCAACTTGGATGTACATAGACTGTATGTGAGAGAATAGTGGATTTTGGAACAAGACTAAAAAGAGGCAAATAAATACCGTAGAAATTCGTACACTTAGAAGAATACGTGAAGTGACAATGTATGATTGAATACGTAATTGAGTGATTAGATCCAATACCCAACCTCCACCTGTAATCTCCAGCCCGAATTTTAACCGTTTGAAACGTGTATGTTAGTAATAGTTCGAACAAAATTCAGTCTTTTCTGTGCTCCCTGATGATGAGGTGAACACCTTGAAACCGGTAGGGTTATACCGTTATGTGAAGTAGAATAAACAAATTAAAAAGATCATTTTTTCATATCTAAACTTCATTCCGACATATCGATGTTAAGCAAGTGATTATTTAAATAGTGTGGATGCGTATTAAAATATTTTAAGATTGTTAAGTCGAGAAGGATTAAATGCTATTCTGAGAAAGTTTGATATTCCACGCCGGGGAACAAACAGCTTGGCAGCCGATCAACTTTTAAATCACGAAAGATAATCTCCTTCTGATACAACAAATAATTTGCAAAACAGTTTAAAATCCCGTTAATCCTTTATTAACAGAGATAAGTGAATATACATTTTTTTTTATTTTTCACTTTTCATCAACGTCAAAAGTTTTCTCAACTGGAAAAGCTTTTTAAATAGACAATAAAATATTAAATAAAGTGTCTAAACAATGTTCACTCTGCAGAAAAAAGGAGATTAATTGAGATAGGAGTGTATTTTAAACATTATTTTTAATACTCGTAAATACTCTTGAAATAGTGCCTTAATAGAATAATTAATAATTTAAGCAGCACGATCCTGTCATTTATTTGTATTTTATTCTGTCCCTTTTTTCATTATGTGTATTTTAGATAACAACGAACAAATTTCTTTTAAAAATGCTTATTTTTAATATGCATTACGTGCTAGAAAATTTCTTAGACAAACCATTTATTTATCGTGATAGAGAAGACAGAGTGCCAGACTTTCCTATCTCAAAACATATCCTTCACATCTTCCTCCTCCATACACCTTTAGGAACGGTTATCCCGAATGGAAAGATGATGAGGATGATCGTTGTTTTAATAAAACGCGTTTGAAATCGGAATATGGAAAGAGGTATTTTATTGTTAAACGTCGGTATTTATAATATTTGGAATGTGTGTAGAAAGGCGCAGAAGATATGTCGCTGTCTCATTCTCGCTAAAGAATAACAAGCGGCTCGCGCTGTGATCACAGGGAGTAAGGATCGCTACACACCTGTTACAATTCTTACTATTTCTCTAACTTTTTATGTTTCTTTCTTTCAAAATACCATTCGCTTGATCCAACCAAACTTTCCTCTTGATCTTCTATCATGTCTTCCACTTGCACTTAAAATTGGTATCGTTAGTATTTCTTAATTATTTGTTATATACGTCCAAACCATCTCACAGTATTCTTCTTCATCTTATTGAACACATCAGCTTTAGGTTCATATTCATTCTGAATAAATTCATTCCGTATTCTATCACACATTGTTGCTCCGTATATTCTTCTCAGTGCGCGTTCTTCTACATAATTAATTTGGATCTTTTCAATCGTTTCATCCGTTTCTTCCACGTCAACGTTTTACTCCAACTCTTGTTAACTAACCTTTTAATAAATGTTAATACTGTCTGGTTCTGCAAGCTTAGAGAAGTACTGAGAAGCAAGTAGTTGTAACTGTCATCGATCACTCTGCCTCGCTCTGCTTGTACATTTGTGTCATCAATTCGGTCGACTCCAGATATAGGCCTTCCCTATTCTCCTCCACTCCTTCATATCGTGGGCACATTGCCTCCAGTTGTTCCCAGTCACTTATCCGATGTCATCCAACCATCTTGGTAAGGCTCTTCCTACACATATTTCCCTTATCTTTGGCTACTGCCCCAGCACTTTCTGAGTGAATCTACAATTGGTACATCTAGCAATATACCCTACCCAGTTTCACCTCTGCATGTTTACCTTCTTAGGTCTACGGCATTGGTCTGCTGCTTTATTTATTTATTCGTCTTCCAGTCCCGTAATGATACATTCAACTTTCTTCTCTCCATGGTCCTGTAAGTCTTCCATTTACGTTTTATTTACTTTGTGAATGTAACCGTCTAAAGCCCACATGTCAGTATTGGGAATTCAGAAGTATTGAATGGGTCTTTGTATAGATATCTCTCGTACTTTGGAGACTTTAAAATGGAGATCAGCTAACAAAATTAAAGCACTACTTGCTTTATATATTTAAATAATCTGATTATTATTAACCTTTCCCTTCCTGTGTTAAAAAAAACTCCGCGCGTTCCGATGCTGTGTATTCAATACACATGTAAAAATAAGCGATTTAAAATCGGAAAAATAAGAATATTCATAGTCAATTGCTTAAATTAATTAAATTTGATGTCAAAAGTGATAATTATTGAAATTTAATTGCTGAAAACATGAAAAAAAAACATCGGCCGATGTTCACAAAACGGGCGAAGAGACCACCACAAATGGATGCCTGAGAGCTACTGAAGCGAGCGAACTGAGATTCTATTTCTTGCGTTCCCATATACCAAAGTATAGTGAGAGTGAGACGTGAATAGCGTCGCTTCCTCACCCATAGCGATTTTTTAGAATGAATATACCTACGTCGCACACTGGCACACGTTTGATTGTATTGGTGAATGTATTCCCGATTTTCACAAAATATCTCTGATGTGGCCGATAAGTGCTAATTATTATTAATATTATTGTTTCATTCAATGCGTAAATGTATTATGGAGGAATGCCTAAAATCTGAACCCAGTATTTATTATATTTAAGTTTTTAGAAGCAATGTGTACTAGTTACACGTCACATGGAAGGAAGGGTTAAGAGATCTATCGATAATTAAGCTTGAAAACTGTAGTTAATGTATAATGTATTATATTACACTTTCATTGTATATAGTACAATCTGGGAGGTTTAATGTCGTGACAATCTCTTTCAATCAACCAGAAAGCTTTAAAGAAATCACGACTAGGATCATGTTTAAAATAATGGATTACTAGTGGGAATCAAACCTATAAACCCCTGATTGAAAGGCAGGCGTCTTATGAACTAGACCTCGGAGATCATCATTGAGTGTTTTTAGAGTATTTTTTTCATAAAGGGGAGAAATTAAAAAATGTAAATATAAAACCTATAAAAAAACCAAGGCAATTTGTATTTGTTAAATTTATTTCGAGAACCTTTATTTGATACGAGGTAATTTATTCAGATAAATTTGAATATTTTCCTAAGCAATGATCGACAAATAAATTTGTATTTATTAGAATTTGTAAACACAGTTACCCCTTCATTGATGTGGGTAATTAGTTCCAGGAAAATAGCGCGTAAATGAAAACTGCGTTAATCTTTTAATTCAATTAAAAAATATGTTTTTCTTCATAATAAATTTAAAAAAGTTACTTCTTATTAATGTTTTCTATTGGAGGTATTCTTCTATCCCGGTAATTTTTATCTTTTTCACTGCAATTCTGATCACCATCAACAGAATAACTTCTCTTAACTCTTTCACGGTGGGGGACCACTTAACTGACCCATACATAATACGTGCCGTCCTGGCGAGCGGCCATTTAAGTGGCCACTAACTTTGCGTGTCGATATCTCAGTCAAAATTAAATCTTCTTTAAAATTTTTAACCTGAATATAAGACAAAACGTGTCCTCTAGTGACATCTCTTTTAAAATCATCAAAACTTCAAGTACTTGATCCATAAGAAGGATTTAAACAGACCGATTCGAGGCCGTCGAAATTTAAAGCATTTTAAATATTAGCGCCACACGTTCGGGTGTGTTAAAGGTCATTTTTCTAATGACGATTGCTCACGATCAATATGACGTATTTTGCGTCGATATTTTTTTTGTAAGTACGCGTATTGCGTATTGAATTAATTGCCTTTTTCATTGTTTATGGATTATTGTTTTCTTCGATTATTGCTTCTTATATTGTCGCACTTTATTTATAGCTTTGATTTGGATAATATTACGTGTGTATAGTGTCAGCTAAAAAATGCATCTGCGCACAGTTCCACAGTAATCAGATTTGGGATAATGGTGAGTCATATTTTTATGTAGATACAATATAAATTTATTGAGGTAAAACACCGCCGCCTGTGCGACACACGAAAGATACTCGAGCCATCGCCGTAAAAAGGTTAAATTTATCTCGACTTTCTTAAATCACGGACTACAGCATCATCCTCTGCCTCGTTAACCATTTATTTTTCCCTGGATGATCAGTTGTGTAATAATGTATCTCATTATCGAGCGCTTCCACATCAGTTTTTAACGAAACATGTTAAGCGGTTCTGATCGAAGATTTCGATCTTCTAATGTGAATCGCGCTGGATGGGGATGTTCTTCCCCATGACAACGTGGCAGGTAGCGGGATCGAACAAATCTGTCTATATCGGTGATATAAATAATCAATTTAGAGTCTGTTACTTGGCTGATTTTTCAGTTCTCTTAGTTTCAAACATAGTGAACCGCGTTAAAGTAAATTCGCTTAAATAATGACACTGTTAATGGAGTGATTACTGTATAGGAAAAATATTTCGATCGATACTGTGTTGAAAGAAAGCTGATTTTTATTCATTAAACATGAAAATCTTAATTTGAATACTTGAAAATTTGATGAGTTTGAAAATATACTTGGATTTGATGGCAATTTTAGATATTCACTTTAAATGTTATATTTAAAAAAAAGGCAAAGCAAGTTGTTATGATTTTTTTTGGTCATTTCGTGATTTTTTCTTCTTTATGACATGTTTTAGTTCTGTGTTATCCATGTTATGAGTGAATAATAAATTATTTAGACACTTTATTATAAAGTACACGATCGACATGAAAACGGCCATTTTTAAAGTTCCATTAAGACAGCAAACTTTCCTCAAGGGCGCTCTAACTTGGAATTCGAACCTACTATTAATAACAGATAAAAAATATTACAAAATCGACATGTGTAAGTTGAGTGTAAGGATAGGAAGATGGTGACTGCGGCCATAATATTAGGTACTTCCTAATATTATGGCCGCAGTCACCATCATCCTCCCATCATCACCATCACCACCACCAGCCACCATCTTATCTCCATATGTTTAGAAAAACAGACTTGGTAAGAAAACTGCATAAAACTTTTCATGGGATGACGAACTACAAAGAAACCTTTGTTGACATTTTGATATGTATGGTAACATACTCGGCTTCAGGTTAAGTGCGGTGTATGTATGTTAAGTGCGGTGTATACATTTTGATTAGACTTCCTATAATCCACTGTTTTCAATTGTTTCCTAAAGCTACACGTGCCACCCATATATCTAATACTTAAAGGAAGATCATTTCAAGCAACAGGACTATCATTATATTCGTAATTCATTCGGTGAAGACGAAATCGTCTTCAAAGTTCTACTCTCTTTTTAACCTCCGTTTTGTTTGGAACTATCGTGAATCGAACCTGTAACCTGCGTGTGAACGTGATTCTTATAAACTAGGCCACCAAGGTCTTCAACAAAATTCTCTCAAGATTTTGAAGCTGTTTGAACAATCCACTTCATGAGTATTTGTTTAACTTCCATGTGTTTGTATAAAAATGAACGTGAGAAAGTTTTAGAAATGTAATTTCAGAAGAAATAATTATAAATATTTTATAATCATGTTCAGCCTTTTGTCTACAAATTATGTTGTATTATTTACATAATGAAGGTCCTTTAGGATAAAACAAGGTTTTAAGAAAACATATTTTTAAAGTTGAACAAGGCTCGTTGACTAACAAGGACATATGTAAGGATAATAAGACAAAAATTTTGTTTAGCGTTTGAAGGCAGACAATATTGTAAAGAGATTATATAAAAAAAACAGATACCTAATATTTTAAACGTATTCCTTGCATTTTGGTTTCCGTATCACAACGCTATGTCCCTTGCAATGTAGGCAGAGGAAACGGATTTCCATACTTTTAAATCCAAACACAATTTTTACCTTCGCCATATTAATATGTTGACTAGTTGTTAAGATTCCTATCTAACAATCCAGTGGTTACTGGTTCGATTGCTGTTAATATCCAAATATTTAAAGTAATTTCAGTGTGGTTCTAATTGAATACCTCTTTAACAACTTTCTGGTTGGTTTGAAAAGATTCCCACATGGCAACAAATCCACCAGGTTGTACTGTACGAGTATATAACGAAAGTGTTATACAATGAATGAATTAGAATCTTGTTATTTTTTATATTATCACATACCTTAAAAATGTATCTTAAGAATGAAAGTAAATTATAATACAATACATATATACACCTCATCATGCACAGTCTTCTAGTATTTGTACTTCTTATTTTATCTTCTAACAAAACTTGGTCAACTTGATACAGCTACGTTTCCTCTGCCTACCTCTTCTTGGCTCCCCTCGAATATATGACTTGTACATTCGCTTTGTTATTCATTCACTCTACATATCCAAACCGTCTTAACGCTCTTTTTTCATCTCAATCAAAACATTCGTTTTATCCATTCATTTATTCCTGATGTTTTCATTCCGCCTTCGTTCGTACATCGACACTACATTTTTTTATTACACACATCACCATAGCATGAATATAACTTTTATCCTTTTTTCCGCATTTTGACTCTCTCGTTAAATTAACTTTGACGACCACGATAACGGCGATCCACTTAACTTTTCTTCATAAAAAAATAAACTTTTTATATCCGACGTTTCATATTTATTTAGCATATTCCTCAGGGTAACTTTCTAAAGTTAGATCGAGTATAATTAGGAGCTTTAGAGGTGTCGGCCCCATAAACAGCCGACTTCGTATCTGATAAGTGCCTGTTTTGGTTATTTATAATAGTTTAAAAAAAACTATTTTTAACAACATACATTATTTATAATTTTCATCTGAGAACAAAAAAGCCTTTTTTATTTCAACAATGTTTAAATGTATGTTTAATATACTCGTATTAAACACATAGGCAACGAAACTTCAGATGTTATAAAAATAAAATAATAATGTATATAGGGCCGTTTAGAGAACAGATTCTCCACAAGGGCGCTTTTACTCTGGAATTGGTAAATTGGTACTCTCGAATCGTTATTGGTAAAAACAATTACAAAAAATAAAATAAGTCGACTGCAAGGAAAGGAAGGTGGTGACTGCTGTTATTAGACTCGGTGCTTCCTCGTATCTGTATATGTGTAGAAAAACATGTTTGGTATGAAAATCTTAGAAAACTTACCAAAGGAAGACTAACAACAAAGAAACCTTTGTTGATATTTTGATATGTAATGGTGAGATATTCGGCTTTAGGTGGAACGTAGTGTATGCGTGCATTTAAAATCATGTTTCTAAGAGATCTCTCTAAAACCGCTGTTCGCAACTGCTTCTTAAAGCTGCAAACGACACCTATATGAGTATATTTAACACTTAGAGGGAGACCATTCCAAATTACTGGATCAGCACCGGCAAAATCTCTATCATAATAACCATCGAGTGGATACGTTGAGTGTACGAATATGGAGATAGAGGCTGCGGCCATTAGATTAGGGACTTTTTTGCATCTGCATATGTTTAGAAAAACATGATTGGTATGAAAACCCCAGAAAACTTACGAAGGGAAGACGAACTACAATGAAAAACATCTGGTGTCCCCGTGGCTGGGTTTGCCCTATATTGGTGGGGTGTATCTTGGCCGTGGGGTGTTATTAGATGAGCCCAGACATTTTCGATAGCTTCTGTCTTTAATGTATTCTCTGCAATTTATGTGTTCTTGAAGTATATTTAAATGTACTCGTACTATGTATATACTATGTTGCTATCATTAAACCTATATGTATTTACAATATTTAAATCTTTGTGGATCTGATATGTGATAGTGACACATTTTGTATAGTGTAGTATACGTGTGTTCATATATTATACATTTTAAAAAAACCTTCCAAAAAGGATCGTTATTAAGTGCTTCCAAAAACTGGATATACCACCCGTAGACTAGTATAGGCCACTTTAATGCTTTTAGACAATTCGTTAAAAAAAAATTTAAACCTAGTTTAACTTATTTTGCCTTTTTTGTGGAAGCCGATCATCATCGTGACTTTTAAGTAGGTTAGTCATATCTTAGCTTAAAAAAGTATAACAAAATTACTAAAAAAAGTGATCGATATTGTTTTAAAGATTAATTATATTTTGAAGACTTAAATTAATAAATTGTTGAAATATGCACGATACATAACGAAGTTTTAAATAAAATTCCTTGATTATCGGTGAAGTAATTATCCCTTAATAGGAGTAACGAAGTACAGGCTGTTTTCCTTAAGGGAGTTACGACCGTCATTACGGTTTCATCTTCATTTTCTTTTTTCTCATGTCTGTTTCACCCTCTAGAAGCTGTACGATGCATATTACTTGTGGAAGGGGTAGTTATGAGAAGTATAGACTACAGTAAAACCTAGACTCACGTTACCTCTGTACTTAAAGAATAATACCACGCTGTAAAAGGTTTTTTTTAAAACAAAAATATTATCCGATTGGGTCAGTCAAGTGTCATCCGTTAAATGTTTTATCGGAAAATGATTCTGATTTTGCGCGAAGCTGTGCAATTAAAGTAACATACTAAATGCTTTATCCTTTTAAAGTGAGGTTTATTTATTTAGTATATCATATTAAAAAATAATCTGGCAGCTTTATTGCCAGGTGGCAATCACTTCTAACCAACAAGACAAAAGTAAATAAAGGAAGTTATATGATCGCAAAAAATATTCAAATGATTATACATATTTATAAAATTTATGAATATACATAGTTAAAATAAGATATCATCACTCAAAGGAAAAGGAAGAGATGGTGGAGAGGAAAGAAAAATCAGAAATGAAACACGTTATATTACACGAGACGTTGCGTGAAACAAAGGTAAAAAAGCAAACCATTCGACGCTTGATTTTATGTAATCAAAAAATTAAAATGTCCCTTCTCTTAATCAAGTTTTTTTCATTATTATAATTTTTTTTATTTTCGTAATATTTATAATTAAACTGAAATATATTTGCGTAAACTTTGCTTACAAATTTCATTCTCCCATAAAAAAAGTTTTCTGTTGAAAAAATTATAATTTTTATTATAGGAACCCATCCCTATACTTTACACACTATTTTTACCCCCGTTAACGATAATTCTGGTAACAAATCGATTTGAGGAACGTATCTAATCGTTAAACAAGGTATAACTGTAATTTAAGTCTGTGTGTATTTTATTTATACATGGAATGTAAATGATGATAATATTAATTTAATTAATTTTTTTTTTTTAAACGTAAGCTTTCTTATTATTATTTGTGACGAGCTTCGACTTCATTAATCGAGCCTTTGGGTTAAGAACCACTGGAGTAGGCACGTAACTCGCTGTTCGTAATTAGATATATTAGCAATATTACCATGAAGAGATAACAACAGCATAAGTCTAGCGCGTGCGATCATTTTTACCAAACGAACATTTTTGAGAGACTGGGATCCTTTTTTTTGGGTATCATGGGGGATTCAACCTGATACAATCAGGTGGAATTCGATTATATTGCAAACTATGTTATTAAGAGTCTTTTATAGTGTTATACCGCGTGGCTTGTACAATATTATGATGCCAACGTTTCGAAAACGTAGTAACTATCATCTTCAAAGCTTGTTTGTTGTCAATGCCGCTCTTCGCTTTAAGCGGGAATGACTACAAGCAAGCTTTTAAGATGAAAACTGGAATGTTTTCGAAACTTTGGCATCAAAAGTCAAACTACGCGGTATAAAACTCTGAAAGGTTTTAAATTACTCATACAAATTCCCGCGAAAGCCTCAGAACAGTTTCTTGAAAGCAATGGAAAATAAATATTTTAATAAATAAAGTTTGAGTAAAAAAAAAACGATCAATGCAGATAAAGTCTTCATTGAAAATATGTCTTATTTATTCCCTGATTCTGTTAGACCAAGAAAAGTTTATTCCTGGGAGATGAGAATAATTCGCTGTACCACGTTTTGGTCCCTCGGGACTCAGAATCATCCTCTAAATACGTGACTTCCTCCCTTCATAACACGGGAACGTGGGACTATCATCAACGTACGATATTTTTTAACGTGGGGTAACTTTAAATTTTGACGTTATTAAATTACACGCAGGTATATAAAAGCTATTTGCTTAATGTGTAGTCTTAATTTCTCAGACACAGTCTCTAGAGCTTGCTTTTCCCTACAAAATGAAGAATATATTATTTTATGTTCCTTATTTTTGAACTTTCTATTTCCAAATAGTGCTTTACAAACTGTTTCATGAAGAAAATCTGAAAATAAATTTCAGTATACGTGAAACCAGTACGTGTATAACAAATAAACTTTTCATATTTTCCTAAATTTAAGACAGGTTTTTTTTTAATTTATTTATTTAATTCACTATACAACTTTATATTTTACTTAACACGATAACAATTGCACACAAGACAAGATAATTTTAATGCTTAAAATTATTGACAAAATTAGATAAAATTTAACCTAACCCTTCCTTCCCTGTGATGTGTAACTAGTACACATTGCTTTTAAAAACGTTAATATTTCTAAAAATGTAATAAGTACTGGGTTCAGATTTTAGGTATTCCTCCGTAATACATTTACGCATTGAATGGAAAAAATAATATTAATAATAATTAGCACTTATCGGTCACATCAGATATATTTTGTGAAAATCGGGAATAAATTCACCAATACAATCAAACGTGTGACGGTCGATGTTTTTTTCATGTTTTCAGCAATTAGATTTTAATTATTATAATTTTTATTTCAAATTTAATTAATTTAAGCGATTGGCTAAGAATATTCTTATTTTTCCGATTTTAAATCGCTCATTTTTACATGTGTATTTAATACACAGCACCGGAACGCTCGGATTTTTTTAGCACAGGAAGGAAAAGGTTAAAATAACATGAAGACACAATAAAACAGTTGTAGTAATTAAAGCTGAATGTGTTACTACCACACATCGTATGATCTCTAAGGACCTCTTTGTAGTTCGTCTTCCGTTGATAAGTTTTCAGATATATGGTATGTTATATGTTTTTGTAAACATATACAGATGCGGTGAAGTATCGTATCTAATGGCCGCTGCCACCACCTTCATATCGTTACACTCAACATATATTAATTTACTTTGTAATATTTTCAATTTGTCAATAATAATGAGTTACATCCCGATTTGGAGCGCCCTTGAAGAGAGCCTGTTTTAGAAATGACGCTAAATAAATTATTCTTTTGTTTTTATTGTTTACACTTTTATATTTTCTTTTTTTTAAATTTATACTTTAAGTTTTTACTTTTATTGTTTATACTTTTATATTTTCGAAAACAGCGAAACAGATGAAAATCCCTTTGTTTCTCTTGCATACACTCGTTTCCTTCATTCTCAGATAACTTTTAAAATCCTTACGCTCCATTGAGTAGACCAGAGGTTTTCAACTAAAAACCTGTGGACCGCGTTTACACTATCAATTATTAGTGTAAATTATTATTTGCCATCTAATTAACATATATATTATCTAAGTTAAGATATCATTAATTATTTTAATTTACACAATTTGGTGGGATTATTGCCAGGCGGCAATCTCTTTCAACCAACAAGACGTTAGCACAGTGGAAGTTAATGATATTTTAATTTATGAAAGGTTTCGGATTTAATTTTTTGGAACTTTACATTTGAATATTAAACAATAAATTACCTTCTTACTACTCTCATTTTCATTGCTCTTATAATCAACAAGGATTCTTTCATCTCATGAGGGCTTCGGTCTAGAAGGTAGAAATATGTGTGAAAGGAATTAAAGTAAGAAGGGAAATAACAAAGTAATATCCTTACAAATGTTCTAATATTGTAATTTGTTTAATTATTTACAAAGTTAGCACATTTAATAATCAATTACCTTATTAAGGTAATCACTTCATCTTCAAGGGAACACGAACAAGACTTATTTGTGCTTTCTTGATGATGAAGGGAAAACTTTGAAACCGGTAGCATCACATTATTATTTTAAGTCAAATAATAATGTTTTATTAACCATTCCCTTCCTGTACTAAAAAAAATCGTCGCGTTCCGGTGCTGTGTATTCAATAAACATCAATACACATGTAAAAATGAGCGATTTAAAATCGGAAAAATAAAATTATTCATAGCCAATCGCTTAAATTAATTAAATTTGAAGTCAAAAGTGATAATAATATAATTTAATTGCTGGAAACATGAAAAATGAAACACAAACGTTCACAAAACGGGCGATGCGACCACCTCGAACGAAAACCCGCGAGCTACTGAGCGAGAGAAACGAGCGAACTGAGATTATATTTCTTGCGTTCCCATATATCGAAGTAGAGTGAGACGTGAATCGCGTCGCTTCCTC
The DNA here is from genome assembly GCA_949825065.1 of Odontocerum albicorne. NCBI lineage: Eukaryota > Metazoa > Arthropoda > Insecta > Trichoptera > Odontoceridae > Odontocerum > Odontocerum albicorne. The sequence goes on from OX463850.1 coordinate 1,771,371, forward strand.
TCCCATAGCGGTTTTTTAGAATGAATATACCTACGTCACACACTGGCACACGTTTGATTGTATTTGTGAATTTATTCCCGATTTTCACAAAATATCTCTGATGTGGCCGATAAGTTCTAATTATTATTAATATTGTTTTTTTTTTCATTCAATGCGTAAATGTGTTACGGGGGAATACCTAAGATCTGAACCCAGTATTTATAATATTTATAGAGATATAAAAGTTTTTTAGAAGCAATGTGTACTAGTTACACATCACAGGGAAGAAAGGGGGAAAAAAATTAAAATATATTTATTTTCATAGCGGCTGAAGAGTGGTGCCCGGTAGTCAATATTTTTCTCAGTTTCGTTAATGAAGTCTTTGATGTACGAGTAATTAAAACAGGTAAATGCTCGTTTCTAACAGTTTGTTATCAAGTGACAAAAAAGGCATAAAATAACAATTTCCCTGCCAGTGCACTAAACTGCAATATATTGTAAATATTTTGTTTGGGTATCATCAGGAATTGAAACCGAAAACTGATGGAAGACAACCATCTTCCGAAGTATGTCACGGATATAGTCCATCGTTATAAACATCTTGCAAATGCTTGTCTTCATAAATGTATGTTACTATACACGATTGAAATTCGTTATATAAAGAACAATCTGTCAGGCTTATTGTTATTTGGAGTGAGTATTAGTGTAGTCCAAATGTGAGGGAGTAGTTTGATAGAGGAAGACGAAGAAAAGTATTGTTGAGTCAAGTGTACGATATTTTGAAAGAAAGAACTGTAAAAAGATAGAGAAATCGTAGTAGCTATATTTATGTAGACGAGGCGAAATATGTATGTCGTGAAAGGAAAGTCTAGCATTCTCTTTTGTCCGCCTACTCCGAGAAGGAGACGGCGTGATGGTACGTTTGTATGTTTAAGTATCCAATATGACATTTTACGTCACAAAAAATGTATGGTTGTACAATGAACTCTTATTTAGCTATTTTTGGACCCTTTATTGATTACTCTGTGGGAGATAAGAAGATAAGATGATGTAGAGTTGAAAGTTAGGCCACAGAATCATATTTATGATGCTGTTTATTATCTTTGAACCGTTTGATATGGAGTTGAGAGATTATGTAAACATTTACAATAGAATGCAGACAGCGAGCATGAACAATTACAAAACAAACTATAAATTATAAAATAAAACTATTTATGAAAGTATCAAAATAATATGATACAAAATAACAAATAAAAAAACAGAATTCGTTAATGACAATTGTCCTTTGTTGTCGCCTGATTGAAGAAAACGTCATTGTTTGGAAAAAAACTGGATATTTTCGCAAATACATGAAGAAGAATAAATCGTTGAAGCCTCTTAATTGCTTGTGAGGCCATTTTTAGTAGATATTTGGAAACCTTTTATTTTGGCATATATTTTTTCTTGTCAAGACACTGCGCTTTACGCCCTTGAGATAGTCGGTGGATAAGGAAATTCATGTCATAAACCCTTGAGATGGTCGGTAGATAAGGTAATTCATGTCATAAACCCTTGAGACGGTCGGTGGATAAGGGAATTCATGTCATAATTGTAAACCAAGTTTTTCATTCTAACATACTTACAACCCTTTTATTTGTAGCTGCATATGGTTTTAAGATTCTAAATAAATGATTTTTAAATATTATTTATAGTTTAGGCATTAACATTGTGGAGGTTGAAAGACATTGCAATTTGTTTTATCAAACACTGTTCATTCCACTTATATAACGGTATAACTATACCGGTTTCAAGGTTTTCATCAGGGGAGCACAAGCATGACGGAATTATGTTCGAACTGGTACCGACATACACATTTTTAACGGTAAAATTCGGGTTGGGGATTGTGCGTGGAAGGAGGCACTAGACAACTTCAGCGAGCAGCGGCGAGTTCTTGGAAATATGTGTTTGGCCATATGTTCACCCTGATGCACTGGGCTGGATATTTCTTGGGCCTCTAATCTGTCAAATTTATTTCCGTTACTGTATGTATGATTGATTTTCACGGTGACAATAATTAGCGATTTCAGAAAAAAATAGAGGATTATTAGTTAAGACAAATTTGTGTTCGCCAAATCTCTTTTCAAAATATCTTCCTTTCTTTTCTATATATAAATTATCCCAGTCAGCGCTTAAAAGTTTATACACACCACTGTTGCTAAGTATTATTTTTTTTTTACTTTCCCGTTAAATAAGAGTTTCCAGAGATTAAAATTAGTATGAAAAGCTGGCTTTATCTGACTTGGATTTTTTTTTGGCTATTTTCAATGTGTTTTATAAATAGGACTTGGCTCGATTTTTATGTTTACTAATTGGTGTCGTTAAATATATGATCTTAATAGATCATATATTTAATCCACAACACTCTTCAATATATCATCATTGCCAATTTGAATATGTTAAAATGATAATTTAAAAAAAAAAAATACCGTCTTCTGTGTCAAATAGTTTGTCGACACTGAATAGAGACTAAAATATTTATGATTGAATTTAAAGTAAAAAGTGGAAACCATATCAAGGGTGTGTGTAGAAGGGAGGAGCAAAGCTGAGTGAGGGATGAAAAGAAAGGTGTAATTGACTTTACTCCTTTGAGGGACCAAGGAAGCTGATTCTATTACCTTGAATCCATTGAAAACCTTGACGGCTCCCTTAATACGGTTTATCTTAAGGGATCTTTCTAAATCTAAAAATGTTTCATGTCATTTATACGTTTCCTGTAATTATCAGGATTTTTTTGAGATCCTTTTTTTTATTTTCGTAATTCGCTTTCAGAACGTGAATTATTTTTCTGTCCTCTACCAACTCCATGGCCCGGTGGAAGAACTGACCAAGAAGTTTACCCAGGATTATTGGGTTCATTTTCTATTTTGATCAACATTTTATTGCTAATACCATCTGAAGTCATCGCTTACTGCAAATAAAAATAGAGAGACAGAGGCAAGAGACAGTTAGAAAAAATATATTAACACATTTACACTGTACATAAAACAATTTTTGAAAGCTTTTTTCAAAATGTATGATTATATATGAATACTACACACTTGCACTACGCAACTCCTAAAGCCGAATGCATTACTACTCGTATCACATATCAGAAATTCTACAAAAGTTTCCTTGTAGTTCGGATCCCTTAGTAAGTTTTCTGCGGTTTCCTTATCATATATGTTTTTCTAAACATGTTCAAGTGTGTGGAAGCACCTGATATAATGGACGAAGCCACCACTTGCCTATTTTTAACCTCAATTTATATATTTATTGCTGTAATTTTTTTATCTGTTGGTAATAGTGGATTCGCAAATAAAGCTGCCAAAGCTGCTCGCGATATTTGCGAAGTGTACGGGGAAGATGCTATGAATTAAAGGGCAGCTCGTCGATGGTTTTTGCGTTTCAAAGACGGTAATTTCTACCTGAAAGACATGTAGCGTTCCGGACGACCAGTGGACTTCGATGACGACCGCTTAAACCATATTATTCATGAAGATCCCCTTCAAATCACCGTAGAATTGGCTGATCAGATGAATTGTAGTCACATGACTGTATACCGCCATCTACCACCTGTCCTTTCATTCATAGCATCTTCACCGTACAATTCGCAAATATCGCGAGCAGCTTTATTCCCTCGAATAAACGCGAACAGAAGGTGTCGAAAATGCTCACTTTCGTCTACTTGACATTCCATTTTGAAGGCTTGTAATCAAATAAAATAATACATGTAACGTAAAAGTAAATACAATATCTTGTAAAGCAGAAAATTATCTTTCGAATGACGTATAACATTTACCATTTTGTTTTACTTTTGGTGCTCATTTTAAATTTGAAAAAAAAAACGGACATAACTTATGTTAACACCCAATATTATAATCGTATACAGTTACGAGGAAGATCCTTATCTAATAACTGCAGCCCCTACCTTCTTACCTGAAATTCAACTGTGAGAGAGAAACTTTATAAAAGAAAAAGGGGAAGTTTTCCATCATCAAAAAACAAACCTTAAAATCCCCGGTGTATGACCAATATATCGCTAAAGAGACTCAGATCATCTTCACTTTCGTTTCAAAAAAAAAAAATTTAGTAATATTTTAAAACCTATAATACTTCCATTGCCTTTCAGAGTATATTATGGTTAAATGTGAACACACCTTTTGGGAATATTTTGGTTATAAAGACTTCAATATTCTCAGAGACATCCAATCCATAATAAGTTGATTGATTATCTAAGCTAACGATACATAATATATTATGTAATATATACACAGGACGTATTGTATTACATAGATGAGAGCCATGAGAGTTTAAGGGATACATTAACATAACGCAGGTGCGATATCTCACCAGGGTCGCAGTTAAGTGTAGTTTCACCTTTGCGAAAACCTAAAAATACTCGTTAAGACATATGCGACAAAAAAACGAGGAAAATGAATTAAAAGAGCTGAGAAAATGTGTGTATTGAGAATAACATGTCACAAAATAAGATATGTAATTATTAAGGATGAGTCTAAATGTTAAGTAGGGAGGAAAATATCACGTTGTGGTGGTTTGGACATGTTGAATAAATGGGTGGTGAAAGTTTGACAGAACAAGTGTAAAAGTGGCATGAATGAGAATCGTGATCAAGGAAATTATGGAAGAGCTAAGCGAATTATCGAATGGCGTGGAGTAAAAGGAAACAAAGTCAATGGGGGCACCAAAATATATATACTGGAACCGGATAGTTTTCAAATCTGCTAAATGGATAATCCACAACAGTATATTAGTACCAATTTTGTTGTGTGGGACTGTAACGTGGACATGGAAAAATATTGAAAAAAATAGTCCGTGAGATCGATATATTAATTAAATTAAACGAAACCATTTTTTTTTAAATATCAAGATATAAGAAGGTCACCTGTCCGATTCTTGTGAAAAGCCATGATGTAATATAATAAAAGGGCAATTTATTTAAGTGCTGAGTAGGAAAAAAAACTAAAGCGTAAAATAAAACGTTACGTGTATTCAATAATATGTTATATATGGAGAAAAAAATTATTTGATATATAATTCAAAGATATGGAATTAATTCAAAGATACGTTTTATAAAATATATATTTCAAGGATATTGAAAAAAGGTGGTTTGTGTCGCCTGCGTGCACAGCACGCATTGCGTACATGAATGCCCCGCCCCTATACCTTATTACTTTAAATGTCGTAAAAATTCTTAATAATTTTTAAACGAAATTCATTTATCATTTATTTATTGACGTAAACATATGAGAGATAATGATGGAGCACGGCATATAATCATATTGTCTTGGGATATAACTTTAGTCAAGATACGTGGGTTAATGAACAATGTGTTCGCTTGACATCGTGACACTTCGGTTCAATAGCCAGACAGTTAAGAAATTAAATGACATGTGAAAATAAAACTAAGAAAATGTTTTAGGGTTCTATCGAGAGTTGAACCTGAAATATTCAGGTTGATCAGCAAACAAATCAACTAGATCATATCTCAAAATTTTCAGGCTTTTTTATTTAATGAAAAGTAAATAAATGCTCCATTATCATCCCTACACCCCAGGGTGGGTAAAGGGTGTCTGCAAAATTATCTGCCACCTTTCTTTCTCAGCTGCATTCTTCTTTCAATTGGTTATACCCAGTGTGCTGCAGTTCTCTCCCACACCATCCAGCCATCTTAACTTTGGTCTACCCATTCTTCTACTTCCCATCGGTTCACTGAATATAACATTTCTTGAAGGATCAGTATCATTTATGCAATAAAAGTACCCAAGTCAACAAAGTTTAACAATTTTTATAACTTTTTTTACATTAGCTTGACTATGCAGGTAGTTAAGGCTTTTCGTTATACTCGACCTATGACTTAGCAACGTTTTTTTTAAGTTTGTTTTCCTGAAGACTATGTGACTTAAATTCGGAGATAAGGACAAAATAGCATGTGCTATAATAACAATTACCTTTAACACTCGAAAGTTCGTCCGAAGTTTGGGAAAAATTTTGTTTTGTCTAAATATCATATTACTATCTACAACACTTTAAATAGTTCCGATCGGTAATAACATATGTCACACTATTTTTTGTCGATTTTGTAAATAAAATGAAATGCGCGCTTAAAATCAATTATACATTTGAAATTATTTATTTCAGGTCACGTTCTGTTGTGGTGTTGAATAAATAATAGTCATAAGTGAAGATTTTATATTTTTTTTTAACATTCAGCTGTCAGTTGATGTGTCGAGGTGGTACTATTGTGTTTCATGCGCTCTCTTATTTGAGAAATTGATATCAAATGCGTTATTAGGCGTAGTTGTGGTTAATTATTTAAAAAAAATTATGCACTAGCACCGTTTTATAGAATCACAGATCTGAAACTTATTTTAAGGAAACTTTAAAACCGTGCGTATCATGGTTTATAGTATATTTTATAAATAAATGCAGATATATTATCTATTCACTTGATGGATTGACAATCTCACATCATGACTAGCTCACTGAATTTCAGGGACTTAAGAACATCCATAGTATCATACAAAGGCTCCCAGTTTGGTTGACTACTTAAAGCTTATTTAAAACATTTTTGATTGACTGAAATTAATTCATTCATGCTAAGATATGCTGTATACAACTAAATAGAAATACAAAACAATTTTTCATTATAAAAAGTAAATAAAGTATATTTTAAAAATTAACAAACCACTTGAGGAAAAATTTCGATATCGTCTTTGTATATCAGGAGTGAAATTAAATTATACTCGTAACTTCGTGGTTCAGGAAAAAAATATGGATCTTAAAGGTCTCACAAGACCTTTCAAGAAGGGTTGTTAAATTCGATTTTTTTTACGATTAATCAACATTTTACTATGCAACTTGAATGTGATATTTTATAATTGTGACTTTTGGATATTGATACCAAAGTAGAAATGTTTGATTGCAGCTAGAGCTTCTAACACATTATTGTCGTGACATTTGAATTGAAAGCAAAAAATTGAAAAGTTTGAGGATAAGAAACTGAGGGCTTTTTCACTTCGATTAAGAAAATCAATTTAAGAGGATATATGCAAATAGATTTTTTTTGTATCGAGGAAAAGTATTGAATGCCTTTTTGTAGGTTTTAAGCATTGCAGTTAATTATTTATAATGTAAACTGCAACGAAGGTGTATTGTTTTTTTTTATACTAAAGAAAAACAAATGAACAAGAGCATAAGAACATTATTTAACGATGTACTCGTACATTGGTACCAAAACCTCAATTCTTTTAGGGGAGGTAAAGGGGACAGATTATTACAATTTTACTTCTTCCAAATCTGCACATCTCGTTGTGCATACTAATACTTATTTCCATCGTATCTGATTTTTTTATGACCCACGACAATTAATTGTATATTTGCGATAACTCTTGAGGAAATATTTCCGCCTTTGGTGGTACGAAAAAGCCCCTTAACTTTTCGGGTAGCTGTTCAAGGATGTTCGATCCCTCTGACATAGGCGATCACTTGGAGAAAAGATTGCTGTCTTTAGTGGCACGAAAAAGTCCCTAATTTTTTCAGGTACCTGTTCAAGCATGTCCAATCCCCCTCACATTGGAGATCACTCTTGAGAAAATATTTCTGTCATTGGCGGCAAGAAACAGTCCCTCAATTTTTATATCAAATAACAAGAAAACAAAATAGCAAAAGTCTAAATACGAGTATAGCTCAACGACAACAGGAAAAACCTACAATTTATTTTCAATTTATCCAAGACGTGGAAGATATCGATATCAGAAAATTCAATCAACAAGGTCATTCCATGTGCGGTGATGATGCTTTTAACAGTTCAGTTTATAAATACGACACCAAAAACAAACTTGCCTAACGATTATACTATGCAATAACACCAGAAATTTGTCCAAGACCACAAAAAATATCTTTATATATTTTTTTAATTAATTACCCTCTGTTTACATAACCGGCAGGCTTACTGGAATAAGATTTTTTCCAGCCTAAATGAGCACTAACGACATCTAAAAACTGAAAAAATAAAGGTGTTTTTTTTGGTCTTGTTAAATATAATGATTACTTGCTTTCATTAATTTAACCAGAGCCGGGACAAAATATTTTAGTATCCGGGGCACCCTGTCAAAAACGCGCCCTCACAATACGGTGACAATTATTTTCTAGACACTTATGGAACTGGTAACATTGCTGGTATATATGTACGAATATTCCTTCGTTTTAAAATTAGTGATTTTATTGAATTTTCTAAAAAATCATTTCCCAAAATAGTCTAAAAATTAATCTCCAAAATTTTTAATATTTATAAATACATTTTTCGAGCTTTCAGGGTGGCAAAATGTTTACTTAACACACGTACCATTGCGCCATTTCCCTATTTCAACACACATTTTTCACTTTTTCCACATCCATACGCATTCTCACACAACTCCTACAATTTATCTGTCTTTGTAAGTTTTTCTTCTTTCAAAATATAATTCACTTAGTCCAACAAGGTCTTTCTATACCACGTTTTCCACTTATATTTTCACTGTATATTTGTTTTGTAAGTCTTTTATCATTCATTGATCTATATGCCCAAACCATCTTAGAGTGCTCTTCTCTTATCTTACTTAACAAATCAGCCTTAAGTTATTGATAACTTTCTAAAATTTGATTTTGTTCAAAATAAAATGTTCATTAGAGATACAATCCATATTTGAAAATCTCTTTTGTCCAAAATTAGATCTTAAATAAGTTTTGATTTATATTTTATTTACAAAAACTTGTTTCAAATAAAACTTGTTTCAAACTATGGAAACGTGCGTTGATGAAATACTGTAACATAAAGGTATTTTTAATACTTTCCTTCTAGAGACTTATAAAACACCTATATAGCGCAAATGTGAGTAAAAGTCATGGAAGAGGAAGACCAAAGAGAGTGTGATTGGATCAAGATAATATTTCGAAAGAAGAAAACGTAGAAAGTCAGAGAAATCGTAAGAGTTGTATGAAAAGGTGCATCGATGTGGAAAAGGAAAATTATATGTGTCGATACAGGAAAATCTGGTACTCTGTCCTCTCTGCCTACCTTAACAGGGAAATGGTATGATGTGTGTATTTTTCTTATTTAGACGCCCTTCAGATATCTCGCCTAGGGCAAGTGCCCCGGCAGTCCCACCCTTGTCCAGCCTCTGATTTCTACTTCCGAGTCACGCTCACATGCCCCCACACTTAAATTATAAATCATTTTTTAACATGACAATAATCTGGTCCAAAAATTATTTTATGTTTTTTTAAACATAATCCATATTACTTTGTCATGGTAATATTTTCATTTCCCTCCAGCTTTGCCTTTGTTGTGTAACATTTTGAATTATTAATCTTGAAAAAAAAATACAACTTTATGCCCTCTGGTTATCTGTGTTATACTATATTAGTCGAAGCCAGTGATTCTAAGTTAAGGATATCCGTTGAAAAATATGATGTGCAGGTTTCTATTATCCGCAGTTTCAATTATCTATTCGTTTCAAAAATTGTCTCAGCTTAGTTAGTTTCAAAAATTGTCTCAGATTATGTTTGTATGTTGCTCATCACTACGAAATGAAAAAAGCTTATTTTAACAATAATCAAATAATAGCATCAATGCTTAAATTGAAATTTTAATTAATTGAAAAATTGAGTTTAACATAAAAAAATCAGATGTTAAAAGTTCTTGGTGATTTTTTAATATTATATTATATTTGTTTCCTTAGTAAACGCGTCACACGTACACTACACTACATCTTAAACCGAATGCGTTGCTATTATACGAGTGTACTCGTATCGGAACCACTACAAAGGTTTCTTTGTAGTTTGTCTTCGTGCGATAAGTTTTTTGCGGATTTATTACCAAATATATAGCTCTAAACCGTGTATGTAAATCCTGGAAAGTACTAAATCTAATGGTTGCAGTCACCACTTTCCTGTCATTACTCAATTTCTGTTTTTTTGTAACATTTTTAAATAATAAATCCCGAGTGAGAGCTCTCTTGAGGACAGTATTCTCTCTAAATCCCGAGTGAGAGCTTCTTTAAGTACAGTCTTCTCTCTAAATCCCGAGTGAGAGCTCCCTTGAGGACAGTCTTCTCTCTAAATCCCGAGTGAGAGCTTCTTTGAGTAGTCTTCTCTCTAAGTCCCGAGTGAGAGCTTATTTGAGTACAGTCTTCTCTCTAAATCCCGAGTGAGAGCTCCCTTGAGGACAGTCTTCTCTCTAAATCCCGAGTGAGAGCTTCTTTGAGTACAGTCTTCTCTCTAAATCCCGAGTGAGAGCTCCCTTGAGGACAGTCTTCTCTCTAAATCCCGAGTGAGAGCTCCCTTGAGGACAGTCTTCTCTCTAAATCCCGAGTGAGAGCTTCTTTGAGTACAGTCTTCACTCTAAATCCCGAGTTAGAGCTCCCTTGAGGAGTCTTCTCTCTACATCCCGAGTGAGAGCTCCCTTGAGGACAGTCTTCTCTCTAAATCCCGAGTGAGAGCTTTTTTTAGTACAGTCTTCTGTCTAAATCCCGAGTGAGAGCTTCTTTGAGTACAGTCTTCTCTCTAAATCCCGAGTGAGAGCTCCCTTGAGGACAGTATTCTCTCTAAATTCCGAGTGAGAGCTTTTTTGAGTACAGTCTTCTCTCTAAATCTCGAGTTAGAGCTCCCTTGAAGATTCTTCTCTCTACATTCCAAGTGAGAGCTCTCTTGAGGAGTCTTCTCTCTAAGTGGTGTTAAATAAATGGTAATTTTATTATTATTAAGCTAAAAATAGGATGGGTTTTCTAGCGGAGTGTTTAAATTGATAATAATTTTAATAAAAGGGTTTAAATTGATAAAACTTTTAATAAAAGGGTTGTAAATATCGTGCAAACATATTGAAATTAATTTGAAGTCAATGCTTATTAATTCTTTGAGTAAATTAAACAAATATATGTTAGTCAAAATAGAGATCATTTATAAATGAAGATTTTAGAAAAATAGTCATAATAAAGTGAGAAATTTGAAAAATAGTTTTTTTTTGTTTAAAAATAGATTCTATGAAAACGTTTCATTTATCCACTAAATGTACCATATTTTCCTAAATTAATCTAATTTTGAAAGAGGGAAGAGTAAAAATATTCAGTGGCTTTATCAAAAGGTATATGCGCTTAAAAAATATGAAGATCTATTACGTGCATAATGGTAAAGAAGAAAATGATTGTATTTTCTAATAAAAATATTTCACATTAACTTAATATTTCGTTATCATTGAGCATCGTATTCGAGACGTTATCAACCCAAAAACACATAACTCTTCACCTTTTACGATCCTTGCAGTCTTCAGGGGCCCCGCATAAAGTCAGCGGCTCTCACAGGATGCCCTGAAAGTGCTTTTCGTGCCCATCAACCCTTTTCTTGTGACTATGTAAAGTTTGAAGTCTGAAGAGATCCTCGAGATAGGAGGTGTAAACACGTGTCGTGATGATAAATTACGAAATTCTATTTTAAACATATTTATGAACGTGAACTTAAGTGAAATAAGACTGATGCGTTAAGTAAAATGAAAAAGAGCACTAGATGGGTCGGGCATGTAGAACGAACGAAGACAAACTATCTAAATAAATATATTGTGCAAATGTGAGTAAAAGGCATGTTGGAAAAATACTAAAGAATGTATGGTTGGATCAACGGAATGATATCTTGAAGGAAGGAAAAATAGAAAGTCTAAGAAATCGTAGTTGTGTGATAAGAGGTTTGGATGTAAAATAAACGTAAGATGTGTTTCGAAATAGGAAAATCCGGCACTCTGTCCCTCTCTGCCTATCCCGCCAGTAAAATGATGTGATGATAGTATGTACTCTATCATGATTTAAATTCTAAAAACAAAGGTAAGTGAGTGTATAAATAATTACTAATAATACGTTTTTGTCAAATTGTCTTTGTTAAATAAAGTAATTAAATACGTATATATAGTGAATTGAAAAAGAACTCAAATATACAGCCTTTTGAAAAGTACAAATCTCTACATCGCCCCATTCATACATGAGATAAAACTGAAAATCTAATGGAAAACGTTCAGTTTAGCCTTCAGAATTCGAGGATTAAATGGGAGGGACAGTACAATACTTAATCGTTCTTGTATGTTGACTGGAACCAAATCAGAATCGAAATCAAATTACACTTTTTTAAGAATAAATCGAGAAATACTAAATTTCCCATAACAAACATGTAGTAATAAATGTTAAATAAACATAATTGACCATCGTGGCCCAGTTGGTTATGACTTTTATTCATTACGATGATTCGATTTCAGTTCACGATGGTACATACGAGTATGTATAAAAGAGTGATTTTGACTATATGCTTTTAAAATTTTGCTGGAAAAAATTATCTCATGGCAAAAACCTGTTTCACTGTTTACAATGAAAGTGCTAGAAAAGTATACTAGATCCAATAAAATCGGTCTAATCATTGGTACTTGGTGGTCAAGTTTTTGCCTCATTTGTATTTTTACCCTTTTTGAGTCGTGTTATTTTTTCACATACAATTATTATATTGTGTTAGCCAGAAATACATAGAGGCACACTTTCCTATCTTGACATACTTTCTTCACCTCCTCTCTATCTATACAACTACAATGTCTCTGACTTTCTACATTTACTTCTTTCAAAATATCATTAACTTAATCCAGTGTTTCTTAACCGTATTGAAAGAATCACCCCCTTTACCACAGTAAAATTATCCAGCGCCCTCCCCTCATATACACACACAAAGAAATTTTAAATTTACATTTTTCTCTATGTATATATTTTATGCAATTGATTTCCTACTACAAATAAAAATATATGAGAAATACAAATAAAACACGTGATTATTTTTATAAACATTATGTTTTTATTGCATTTTATGTCATATTAACATTACATACAACATTATAATATTATTTCAATAAAAAAAGTAAATAATTCAATATGAAATATGAAATTTTTATTAAAAAATAAAAAATGTTAATGAGATCCTCGAGCCTCGTGTGATTGCGCCAATTTCGAAACATTAGGGTTAAAGTTTAGTTAAATACAATCTCAAATCTCCTCTTTGGCTTATTTGTAATCGATTTCGTGATTTTTTTTAATATATGCATTACTGCGCTAACATAAGACCCCTTTCTTATAGACCTTTTGGTTTCGACCTTTGTTTTTTTCTAAATAATACATTTAATGGTTGATTCATTTATATGTTACGACATGTATAACCATTTTTCTCCTGTCAGAGAGTACCTTCATCGTTTTATTTAGGCCCCGGTATACATAATTTAGTTAACTTACACATTGTATCAGACAATGTTGACATTTAGAAACAAACATACAATTGTTTTGACTAATGTCGGTTATCGTCCTTAAGTGCTCGGTGTTTGATTATAAGTCAATATTGATTACGACAATTGAGGTTATGACGAGAAACAAATAGTTTGAAATATATCACACATTTCACTAGAAATATCATATATTGTTGTCAATGAAAGATAAATTTAAGCAAAAAATTCAAATAATCTTTTTAAGTCTTACATGTGTTTATTATTGTACAATTTGTATTTATTTATTTATATATGACAAGAATTTTTTAAAATATGTAAATTGTGAAAAAAACAGAAGGTAATTTAATGTGGACACGCCCTTTTCTTATCAATCTGGGTTTGTTACTTTTTTATTTATCGTATCCGCAGTAAACTAGGCTTTTGTCTGTATCTTGTTGAAGACATATAACATAAAAAAATAAATAGTTTTTTTGCTGGTTGATGATTAAACAATACCCAATTGCATACTTTGATCAATTCGATAAACAGTGAAACTCAATTATATATGTATATATCACGTGAATCAAACCCCTTACACTTCATCACTTCAGACAGACCAAAAGCCCAAGATAATCGCTAAAAACAGACCATACTCAAGAGATCACACAAACCTTTGCTACAAGTGGTGCCTCATACAAGCCCAAGTATTCAAACTCCTGCCGCAATAACAGCCACGCTTTGATCCACTGCCTAATTTTTTGTCCCTTTTTGCCAATTCGGCACCCCATTCTATGTCATGGGAGACAATTAGTTATATTGCCTTTGGGCAAAAGATGATCTAACTCTAGGGATGGTGAACATTTGATCAGTTGTCATGCGTGTCATGTGTCTGCCGAGTTTGCATTTTCTTTTTTTCTTGATGATAGTTCCAGAAATTGGGTTTGAAGTGTAAGTTGGCTACAATAAAAATCTGAATTGAAAAATCGGAGAATGTATTTTTTTAAATATATTTTTACAATAATAATAAAATGACAATTTATATCGCGCTGTTTAGAGAGTTGACTCTTCTCAAGTCAAGACTGGTGGTTTTGAGATTTTTTGCATTTAAAATAGGTTGCACGGAAGTAAGATTTTTATTTCTCAGATAGATGTCGTTAAGACACAATTTTCATTCAAAGCTTTATTTTAAACGTGCTGAATTTACATCATATGCACAATATATGGCGATGATGCAGTTAACGATCGTGTGTGTAAAATGTAGGTTAAAAAAATCTGTGATGTTGATACGACACTCAAAGATTGCATCTTTTTTGGAAGGCCTATGCCCACTGATGACAACCAAATAAAGGCGTTGATCGAGAATAGCCAGTCTTCGACGATACGAGAGATTATTAATATACATAAATACATACATACCATCAAACTTTTTTTCCTGTCGGATAGGCAAAGAGAGCAGAGCGCCGTCCTTTTATATCTAGACACACTTCTTTAGCCTCCTCCACACCCATACAATTTCTATAAATTCTCTGACATTCTTCGTTTCCTTATTTCAAAATACCGTTCACTTGATCCAACCATACTTTCCTTGGTCTTTCTCTCACATGCCTTCCACTCACATTTGCACTATATGTTTATTTTGTTAGGCTTTTTTCATTTAAGGGTGCTTTTTGTCATATTATTCAAAACGTCAGCATAAAGATCACAATTATTCTTAATCAGTGCCTCCGTATTGTTTAGATACTGAAAATGTCGAAACCATCATCCGCAAGCAAGTAACATCTAAATACAAAAAAAACTTTTAATCTGAACTTCAAAATAGACGTTACTTTCAGGACAACCCTTAATATACGTAAAGTTTTTCAGTATGTGTATTTTAAATAATTGCATCAAAATATTTTTACGTACTCATATGTTCAGATATATAATTTCTGTAGAATATCAAAAATAGCCATGAAACCAATTATTTTAAACAATTGGTGCGTGGACCAAGTAACGCAAATCTTAAATCATATGTAAATTATGTGGAACGTATATTTTCATATTTATTGTATTTTATTACGCTTGGTTAAATATCACGTCTGAAAAATTTTCTAATGATGGAACTGCGATCGATAAATCTCAATATAATATATACGAGTTCGAGTATATACAGTATATGTAGTTAAAAATATATATAAATTTTTCTGTGGTGTTTGAAGCCTTCCTGAATTATTCTTAGTCTTATCTTATTCTTAGTAGAACAAATTCTTAGCCGATCGAATTTTTAATTGAACTAATTCTTAGTCAAACAAATTCTTAGTAGAACAAATTCTAGTCGAACAAATATTTAGTCTGATCTTAACACCTAATACTTAATGTCACTTATTTTTTAACTGAAGAATTAAGTATTTTTTATGTGATTTGGTAAAGCGCTGTTTCTCGATCATTACGACAACCCCAAGAACATTTCTTAGTTAGGTCAATAGAATATAAGAAAAAGTTGTTAACAATGTCGCTAACATGAGCATCACCTGGCCTACTATCATAATATAAGCTACAGAAAAACGTAAATTCTGTTGTAAAATGGTGTAAGAGTAAAAACAGCCTACAAGTGAATTAAACCTGAGACCCTTGCTTGTGTAATTCTAACCATTACCAACTACGGGTACCAACACAATTTACGTATCGTATAAAACTAGATTTATTATCTCATTTTAAACTTTCAAAAGTTTGAGATTTGACTCTGAATACAAATCATGATTTTTAAGTTTAGTAATTAGTGTTGAATCTGAACTATGAAGTCAGGTCTTAGATTGGATATTGTAAGAATACTCTAGATTCTAATCTCGAAATAGTTAAGACACGTAGAAGAAAACAGTTGTGCAGATGTTGAAAACAAATAAATGCGTTGAAATTTATGTAGAAGAGATAAACCGAACAATAACGAAAGTATAAATTTAAGACACAGTTTCACTAGTAAAGGTCTACTCTTCTTTTATATATATACTAGTGATAAGAATACACAATAAATTTAGATAATAAATTATCTAAAAATATAGGTTCGCAAAAAACCCATCCGAGCTCTCGCTTAAAAATGTTTTATATACGAGTACTTATTAGTTATAGAATCACCTTGTCATTTTTTTAATCCTTGAAAGTTACTTATTTTTTATAACAAAATACTATGTGGGGTGCAATACTTGGGGGCACCATCCAGATTCAATATCCGATGACATGTTGACTATATTTTTGTATATATAATATATTGTCGAGTTCTTCAGACAATGTTGATTTAACTAAAATATTGATATGGAATCGATTTCATAATATTTAAGAAACTTTTAAGGTTTTAAAAGACTAAACTTCCCTATTCCAATAATATAATAAATTGAAAATGGTTTGCCTCACAAGGTACGATTCTATGTATCACGATTTTTAGAAGTTTCATTAAAAATAATGATTGAAAAATATTAAGACTTCTTTGTTGCTCTCCTTGCTCACAAATCCTTACTTAAAAAAATAGTTGACTTTTCTTTTGAAAATAATTGATATTTTATCGTGCAGTATACAAAACCGTGGGTTTATTTCCAAGTGGGGGGAAGGGTAAGAATTTGTAGATGACTTATTGATAAAGAAAAAGAATATTAAAAACAACAAGTTATGATATTCAATAACAATAAAAAGGAATTCACCTGTCAGTTCTTTTTGTCTTGTTATTAATGTTATGACAACATATTATGATGTTACTAGACATGCAGATATTTCATATCAGTGTGGATATTATATCTAAAAACACTCAAAGAACTCAATACCCAAAGAACCTGATACCCGATACATAAAACTTTTTCAATCTATTCACAGCTTCCGAAAACGAAATCTTCATATTAGGTGGCATAACTCTATTATTATCGTCGTCTTCTGTAATGCATTTTTACTACATGTATAATTTCCAGGTCGCAAAAATGCTGCACAAGTAGGAAGCATAAATTGTATTCGCATGTTGAATTATGTGCTGAGAAATTATAAATTAAAAAATATATTTTTTCTTTAGTTTTTCAATCAGCGTCGTAACTATTCGTTAAATATTTCTTACGTCATTTGGACCAGTTGGTTTGGATTCCCTCAGCGACGTTTTCAGCCGACAAATGAATGGTTGAAGTAAAATAAGCACCAAGTACAAAAACAAATACAAAAAAAACTAAGTATGCAGTTTCGTTCTATATGTCATATAGAACGAAACTGCATACTTATTTTTTTTTGTTTTTTTTTTGGGTACTTAGTGCCTATTTTACTTCAACCATTCAAATGTTCGTCATACTGATATTTTACTAATAAAATTGGACTCTGTTTCCGCATTGCGATCTAACGTGTTTTATTATTTATCAATAAATCATCCTCATCATCTCTTCCCTTAAGGACTAGTTCCTTAAGGGAAGAGATGACAGACAGAATACTTGATAAAATTATTAGGGAGGAATTTTTACTAGAGGTTCATGTGTTTAGTAAAATGAAGGGTACTTTAAGATGGTTTGGGCACGTGGAATGAACAGATGAAGACTAACAAAATAAACATACAGTATTAATGTTATTGGAAGGCGTGGCAGAGATAAACTAAGGAAAGTATGGTTAGACCAAGTTAATTATATTTTGAAAGGACACATAAGTAGTAAGAGAATTATTTGTAGGAGCTCTATGAAAAGATATAAGGATGTGGAAGAGGTAAAATATATGTATCGAGATACAAAAGATTTATACTCTGTCTTCTCTGCCTACCCAGACAGGAAAACAGTTTTACGGTATTTGTGTAACGTATGCCAAATCAATATATATTTGAGCTTGTTTTGGCGTATCATAAATCATTAGATAGACCTGGATTCTTTTTTTTGTTTATTGTATTTAATTATACTTACATTGTATGGTATCTTATCTGACGGGCTAATTGCAATTAAGCAACGTTTTCCAGATAACTAGAAATACACGTGTATGTTGAAAAGCCTGATTACCAATAAAACATACTTGGACACTAAATTTGTTTTGTCACTATTTGGGAAATAAAACGTGTCACCACCGGGTGAAAGACGGCCGTCATTAAGTAACCAAGGAATACAAATAATTTAAAAAAATCACCGCAGATGCAGAGCATTATTTTTTTAAATTTAATGCCTTGATTCAAACGGTGTTTTTCTTAAAATTAACTGTTGGCGTATAATATTTAATAAATGTAATTTTAAAATAGCCCTTCTTTTATGAATATTTTTAAACACTGTTGATCAGCGGTTGGCATGCTTGATTAACCCTCACGCACTTCAAGTTTGAGTATTATTTGTAGGACATTTTTGTTTAATTTTTTTATTATCATACCTTTCATAAACATAAATAATATTGAGACAACTATCTCAGATGACTATAACATTCTACTGGCTTTCCAAACGATGATACCTAAGCCAATCAGTCATCCACCGTCTTCTCCCAATCTCTTTGTACTCCTAGCCTCCTAAGATCCTGGTGAACACTATCTAAAAGCCTCTGTCTCAATCTGTAAAGTAGGCTTTTCCATTGTTTTTTGTTGGCATGTAATCTTTGTTGATATGTGATATTTAGTGATATGTCATCTTTGTTGACATGTGATCTTTGTTGATATGTCAACTGAAATTTGCTTACATGACTCAGCTATGTGTATCGCTGGTAATTAGTGGTTGTCTTCTTAATTTTAAAGTTAATTCATTCGATCTCAGTTTCTATTCACCTGTAACCTATTTTGGATCATACATATTTCGTAGAAGGGTCCAAGTGGATTCAGAGCTGCAACATTTTACAAACTAACTTTAAGACCCTGTCTTGAAATGAAAAAAAAATGAGAATATATAACTATTGGGGTAACTGATGTTACACAATGGTGCTTCGAAATTACTTGTTTATTTGATTTTACTTTTATTAAATCTAGGAATTTAAGGAAACAGAAATATTTCTTAGATTATGTAACAATATGACCAATATAATAATGAGTTTGGATCCTTTGAAGAGCGTCTATTCTTGTATTAAGAAGAGTCTGCTCTCCAAATGGCGTCATGCGCTTGTATTAAGGAGAGTCTGCTCTCTAAATGGCGTTATGCTCTTGTATTGAGGAGAGTCTGCTCTCTAAATGGCGTTATGCGCATGTATTAAGGAGAGTCTGCTCTCTAAATGGCGTTATACGATTGTATTAAGGAGAGTGTGCTCTCTAAATGGCGTTATGCGCTTGTATTAAGGAAAGTCTGCTCTCTAAATGGCGTTATGCGCTTGTATTAAGGAGAGTGCTCTCTAAATGACACTAAATATTCATGGGCAATATTGAACCATTCAATGTCTTTTCCCAATATTGCATATGGAGTGCCAGGCTCAGAACTGATCGGAGTGGATTTTTTTTTGTGGCATACAGTGTTTGGTTTAGATAAGTTATATTAATTGAAATGTTAGTTTAGTTAGGGTATATCAATTGAAAGTTTGTATGCAATGATTTAAAACCAAACCCCGAAAACATATTCTTTTATGTTGGTTTTTAGATTTTATGTAATAGATTTTTCTGTTTATCAGAAATATGCCCCCTTCTTCTTATCGTTTAACTCAACGTTTAGATAAGTATTTAAATATTTTTAATCTGTCAATATTAATGGGTTCAAATCCTTAATAAAATCGCCCTTGAGGTGAGTGCTCTCTAAACGGCGCTTTATAAATTGTCATTAATTATTATTAAGTTCTCAGTCAAAAATATACATAAAACCTTTGAAACGGTATAAACGTTGGTAACAAATTTTAGAAGGACAAATTAATATGCAGAAGTTTCCCTTAATTTGTTATTTAAAGCTTGTTTTAAGAAAACAGGTTTAATATTTGATACATTGTTTTAAAAAAATCTTTTATTTTACCTTTTAAACGTTTTCAGTGAATTCCGATACTCGATAAATTAACAGTGTCAAGTAACAATCGTTTATTAAATTAAAATGCTTCAAATTTTGAGAAGAGAAAAATATTAAAATGTGAAATCCTTCCCCATCCTTATTATTGATAACTAATTATTGCGCTAATTAACTGATTAAAGGGTGATTGTTTTTAATTTTTTTTTAATTACTCAACTTGATATAAAAAAAACCCTTTGAAATTCGGGAGGATAATCAAAGTCCTCTTTATATTCTATAAAAAAAAATTAAAATCCGTACTTGAGTTTCCTCGTAAAGTGGACTTGGGCGATAGGTTTATTTTCTCAGCAAGACGGGGAGATGTTTTTAATTTTTTATTAGGCGGGGAATTTGAGAGGTAAAATGGTAACACCATTAAGATAATATTAACGATATTGACAAAAGTTTCGTTTAATGCTGAAGAACACTCTTGATGAGTGGATGATACAATAACAATGAAAGAAGAAGACCAAAGTTGAGAGTTGTTCTGCAATATACCTTTACATTTAACGACTTTTCGTTGTGAAGTATTTGGTAAAACGTTTTGTCGGTTGTTAAAAATTAAAAAGGCAAGTATAAGTTAAAATAATAAATATTTATTAAGGGTAATTTTAGAAGAAATGTGACAATTGTGAGGTCTAAATAAGAGTATAGTTTCATTACAAGCTGTTTCACTATGTTGACAGATATAAATTATCTTAATTTAATTTATTTTTTAAATACAACTTAAATCGACAACTTTTATAATTCGTTAATAACATTTTATATCATCATAATCATCATTGTCAACCAGGGTCTTTTTTTCCAACGATGTACAACATTTACCATTTTGTTTTACTTTCGGTGCTCATTTTTTATTTGAAAAAAAAAAACGGACGCAGCTTACGTTAGCACCTAATATAATCAGCGATTAGTTTTCGATTGAAACAAAAAATAAACCTGACGAATTTCAAGGAAAAATATTCCCTAGAAGTTAAAAAGGAACAATAATCTCCTTTTCAAAAGAAATTAAAAAAAAACACAAATTGAACACAAAACACTGAACAAATACAATTACCCAAAATGTTGATGATTTTTTGTTATCAATTTTAACAAGCTTAGTTCTCATCTACGTTTTGAAGGGAAAAGTTTTAACAAGCTTAGTTCTCATCTACGTTTTGAAGGGAAAACTTTCTCTAATCCAAAATGAACAGAGATTCTTACAAAGAAAGACAAGAAACTGCAATATATTTTTCTAAAAATAAGTCCTTTTGATTGTTTTACTTATTCTAAATGAGAAAAAAATAGCAATCTTGATCATGATCGTGTAGTAACTGTATTTCTCAATTTATTATTATTTTTTTTTGTATTTTTTCTTACTTTTTCTGTATTTGTTTTGAATGATAATATTTAATGAGCGATGGGCGTGGTCAGGATGATATCTGTCCATATATAGTTATGGATTATTTTTACAAGATGGGGATCATATTTTTTGTTACCTAGGAATTCGAGCTTAAACTGTCCGGATAAAAGACGGCATTCTACCAACTAGGCTACAATGATTATCGTTTATATTTCTTCTACTGTAAGTGTACCTCATTCGATTACGTTTAAACGGCGTCTTTGGTGGTGAAGGTTTTCAAGAATAAGAAAGAAAAAATATTCCATTAGTGACCTCAACTATTACATTTTATAAATCGTACTGAGATGATTTATTATTCAAACTATCTGATGGCATACTCCTAAGCTAGTAAGTAGGAATGCAAAGGTAGAATCGCCAACGCAAACTGTCACCTTTTTATAACATATTGACAGCGAGGGATACTTTGGAATCTACATTTTACATTTCACAAATTTGTGGTAGTTGACATTTCATCGGCCGGATATGGCATTAAAACCGTTATGATTTTTTCTCGTTAAACATACATCAAAATAAATTCATTTCAACATTTTTTTTTAAATTTGATGATAAAATCTTATATAATGGTTCAATTAGGAATAAACTTTCAACCTCCTTTACATGAATTAATTATATTTTTTGGGAAGTTCATTCAATGTTGAGGAACCTTTTAAGAATTTTAAACAAATTTCATAACTCAAACTGGATTTTTTACATTTTAACGGTAACAGTTAAATGACCTTTTTGATACAAAAATTTAAAAAAAAAACGTGTACAATCCAGCAGTTTGAACAGCATTTAGTCTTGTTTGCGCTCCCCTGAAGATGAGGTGAAAGCCTAGAAACCGGTAGGGTTATACCATCACAAAAAAGTGGAATAAACAGTGTTTGATAAAAAATAAATTACAATATACAACATTGATGTGTAAGCATTGTTATACAATACTTGTTATAAACTATCAAACAACACGATAAAGCGAATGAGTTCAATACAATTAATTCATCCAGAGAAGAATATCTTCTTCACTTTACTTCTATCTTCTATAAGAAATATTAAAATCATATTAAAATCCAAAAAATGTCCATATTGATGACCCAATCTGAGCAGTCTTGTTATGCAAGAGTTGTACAAATAATTAGTTGCAACTGCTTCACTACGGAACAAAACATTTTACAGGGTGGCCCTACAAGGATCGTGTAACACGACCAATTTAATTAGTTAGTTCCGGACTATTGAAATACGAGCTGACAATATTAAACAATGTTGTGAGGTCAAACAGCATTCTTCTATCTGATAAGGTTGTAAGCCTCGTTACTTTCAATAACATATCATACTCCCAACTCAGTTACATATCTGTAAAGTGAAATTTTTGTTTTCAGCACTTAGAATTATTTTTCCCGTAAAGTTTTACAGGTATTTAATTTGCATCGTTGTTTTATGTTATTGTAATAAGTTTAACAACGATTCAATTAATTGTTCGAAACATTATAATTGGCTGCAAGTCAAAGTCTTTGAAATTGTACGGTAAAATATTTTCGTCAAAGAAGTTTTTCTACCCATTAGCAAGGAACGTTTTTATTTATTATTCATAAAATTGATTTACCCATGTAATCATTTGTTGCGACTTCCCTTACTAAAACTTTTTATGACAACTTTTCGTAAAAGATTTTTTATACAAAAAATCAAGTAATATAGAAGATTTCCTTTTTATGTACAAAACAAAATTCACATACAAATGTATTTTTTTAATAACAGTGACATTAATTTATTTTTACATAAAATGATTGACGAATCCATAACTTCAAACACCAAAAACTAATTCAATTATATATCCAATATTAGACATTTAATTAAATTGAATGTTGTTAAGTTTAATATAAAGTATTCTTCCGTTCTTTTTATTAGAAATTAATTAGGAATTTTATCTTTTAATACTTATAACTTACAAGTTTTAAAATTTAATGTCTTATTTCATTTTACTAAAATTAAATAGAAAATAAGCAAAAAGAGCGTTACAAATTAATAAATGTGTTTGAAACGAATGAAAATAGACGAAAAAGGCTATCAAGAAATAATGGAAGGAGACACTTGGAGAAATTTCGACACATGGAAGTGTGTGGAGTATGGGCGAACGGAAGAGCATGAACGAAGAGATGTACTGTTTCCTTAACCTTTTTTTTAGTGCTCCACAATATTAAATATAGAACTAAAATACTTTGAATAACGCAAAAATGTATAAAAATAAAGTGAAAAAAAATAATTCTCGTACATATGAGTATATAAAATTTTAATCTTAATATTTTCAACTTTAACCCTTCCTTTTCTGTGATGTGTAACTAGTACACATTGCTTCTAGAAACTTTAATATCTCTATAAATATAATAAATACTGGGTTCAGATTTTAGGTATTCCTCCGTAATACATTTACGCATTGAATGAAAAAAAATAATATTAATAATAATTAGCACTTATCGGCCACATCAGAGATATTTTATGAAAATTGGGCATAAATTCACCAATCCAATCAAACGTGTCCCAGTGTGTGACGTAGATATATTCATTATAAAAAACCGCTATGGGTGAGGAAGTGACGCTATTCACGTCTCACTCTCACTCTACTTCGGTATATGGCAACGCAAGAAATAAAATCTCAGTTCGCTCGCTTCTCTCGCTTCAGTAGCTCGTGGGCTTTCGTTTGAGGTGGTATCTTCGCCCGTTTTGTGAACGTCGGCCGATGGTTTTTTTCATGTTTTCAGCAATTAAATTTAAATTATTATTACTTTTGACTTCAAATTCAATTCACTTAAGCGACTGGCTATGAATATTCTTTGTTTTCCGATTTAAAATCGCTCATTTTTACATATGTTTTGATGTGTATTGAATCGCGGCACCGGAACGTGCAGATCTTTTTAGCACAGGAAGGGAAAGGTTAATAAAAACGTTTAATATTTCATTTGTTGTATCGCGTCTGGATTCTACTAATTATATTTATTAAGGTTTGCCTGATTTGTAAGTTGCTCGACTGCAGGCTGTTTTCAATGCAGCTGCCAGGCTGATATATGATAGTCATAAATATTGTCATATTAGTTCACTTCTAAAAAGCTATCACTTTATCAAGTATCGCGAACTGATGCATTTCAAACGTTGTCTCTCTTTACCGTCACCATTGTGTCTTTCGAATATGCGTCTGAGAGATGTTACTTTGAAAAGGAGTATAACTTTGAAGTCAATTTGTTCTTCATCTAATGTACTGATTATACTATTCCTAATCGATCCAATAGGGTGCAATATTATGACAGAACTTTGGTCGTTACTGGTCCTGTGACGTCGCATGGTCTACCTTCTAATTTTAGAGATATGGGTAGTTCATGAAGCTTCAGGAAACACTTTAATCCAACCCTATATGGGAAGTTTTATCAACATTTATGATGGTATATGAACACTAAATACATACTACATCTTAAACCGAATGTATTACTATCGCATACCGTAAGATCTATAAATGTTTCTTTGTAGTCCGTCTTCCCTTGATAGGTTTTCTGCGGTTTTCTTGTCAAATATGTTTATCTAAACAAATGCAGTTGCAGGGAATTGTCTAATAACGGTTGTAGCCCCCACCGTGCTATGTTTGCACTAAACTTATTTTTATTTATGTAATATTTTTAATATATCAATGATAGTGGGTTTGATTACCGAGTAAGAGCGCTCTTGAATTAAGTCTGCTATCTATAAGGCGCTATATAAAATGTACTTTTATTATTATTAATTAACTTGTTATTTAATATTAGGTCACATAATACACTAAAGATTGTCTACGTGCTGTATATTTTGCAGGGCTGTGGAGTCGGAAAAAAAAAACACGACTCCGACTCCGATTCCTATATTTGCCAACAACACAACTCCGACTCCACAACTCCGACTCCACGACTCCGACTCCAAACTCCGACTCCACAACTCCGACTCAAAAAAGCTCAATTTTATCAGGTTGTTTCCTACCTTTGCATATAGCCATTTTTTCATGTTATAGGGATAAAAATAAAACAAGATCAAACTTTAATAATTATTTATTAGAATTTAATAGAATTTATTCTTAAAAACAACATTGCTTCTATTAAATCTGTATTCGTAGAGGCTCTCAAATCAGAATTGAGAATTTTAAGAGCGGAAAATAACCGCTCTACGGATACTTGGGTTGGCGGTAATGCTGTAACGATCAATGCTGAATCTTTTACGATTTCTAGATACCGCTGTATTGCCATTTCAACATTTAACTTATAAGTTCGGTCAATTTTTTCCATTATTTTCAATGCATCATAAAATTCAATTTTAAATTTTGAAATAGAGTCTCCTTCATCTATATTGGGACTGTGATTCAAATGAGGACGTTTTAGTTTATCTTGTTCATTGAGATATTTTTCAAAATCGTCTTCAGATTCAGCGGTGTCGGATGAAGATGATGATACTTCGTGTACGCTGCCTGCTGTCGTCTCTTTTTCTAGTCGAAGGCCTTTCATACGAACGGTTAATTCAAACAGAGCATTTTTAGCTCTATTTATTTGTTCTTCCGTCAATATGGATCGAACCATGGGGTTAACGTAGATCCTAGCCAACATAATTTTCTTTCGACGTGAGAAAGAAGGAGACAAACGCATTTTCGTAGACTTTATGCATTAAATGGATCTCGGTGATTCACCATATCGGCACGACTTGCGCCTGCAAGTTTAATATTCGTGCACAATACACATTCATTATAATAATTTAAAAAAAAAGTATTTTAAATTTTAACGAAAAAGTAGTCGGAGTCGCTCGTTTTTTACGACTCCTACTCCGACTCCGGCCCAAACACCGCGACTCCGCGACTCCGACTCCAACTCCGACTCCGACTCCACAGCCCTGATGTTTTGTAATGACGTCCAGACAAAATACCACAGTTGAAAAAGTTAGTATTGGATGTGAAGTTGTTTGCGCTGCAGACCGTAATCCCTCATTTAGCGCTGGTGTTCTTCTTTGGGATTATCTCTCGATCAGGCTCGCCATACTTCACCCTCCATCCATCGCACCCCCGTAGCACCCCAATGGCACCCCCACAGAGGAAGAGGTATCATGAAGAGATAGCGGTGACAGCTATTCCAATCAACTGACATTATTTGACTTTATCCTGAAATATATTGTCAAATTAACAGAAATCAATTCGGAATTTTCAAGTTTGATTTTTTAGGAAAATCTGTGATCTCGAGGAATATGCCTTCAATATTAAAAAACTCCAATTTCATTGACTTAAGAATATATTTAAAACATCTTTTGTGGTTTTCTGAGAGGATTTTTGTTTACCAGCCGGAGGTTTCTGGTTCAATTTCCGATGGTGATATAGAAACGAAAAAAAAAAAAAATGTCCATGTTTCGTTTTTTCATAAAGAACTTTCTACATTTCCAGACCTTGAGTAACTTTATGAGTAGATATGAATATACTGCGCTACGCGTCATTTTCTTTCTCTCCTCACGTCGGACCTTAAGTCCGTCGTCGCTAATACTCTTTTCGCTGGTGTCAGTATCTTCTTCCCCACTACGTGACGTCGCGCTTATTAAAAATAAAGGAAATTTAGATCTTCTAGTGTAAATCGCACCTAATGGGGACTTATTTTATCCTTTTTAATAGCGTGGGTGGTGGTGAATACGAACTGAGCTGAATTGATTTTTTGGTTGACTGCAAGAATATTGAATTAATACATGACAATTTGACTGTCACGCTCTACGCTACGAGTATATAATGATTAATATAATATATAATACAATACAACATGATTAAATACAATTTACCCACAACGACATCTTCGTCATGTCGTGTCATGCTCAATTTTTACGAATCTCCGTTTTGCGCTGTACGAAATAATTCCTCAGTATCCAGTCCACTGTAGAATTTTCATCCCTTAACCACAAGCTATCTCCGCTATCCATGTTCAGCCTTCCATCTTTCGAAATAAGATCAATAATAGAAAGATGCCATATTTATGCTCTAGTTTTTTTCTGGACTGCTCGTATTTATATCGCGATATTATGTTATGTATCCAAATTGACTATTTAAGCAGAGAACAGTGCGTCACACTTTTCTATGCCGTGACACACGCCCTTCGCTTCTTTCACGTCGCTTCACATTCTTATATAATAACTCTGATTTTTTTACTTTCTTCGTTTCCTTCTTTTTAAATATCATTCACTTGTTCCTACCATCTTCCTCTACCATGCCTTCTATTCACATTTGCACTTTATATTGGTTTTGTTAGTCTTTTTTCGTTTATTCTATCTACGAGTATATGCCCAAATAACGTAAAAGGTTTCTTAGCCATCTTACTAAATATATAAGCCTTAATTTCACATCCATCCCTAATCACGTCATTCAGTATTTGGTCATAAATTATCATCCACACAAATGTATTTTTCTCTATACACAAATTTCTGAAGCACTTGTTCGGTTCCTTTCAATTTTATCCACGTCCACGTTTCATTTATATGTATTAAATTCAAGCAGAAATCGAGATTTCATGTTTTTCTCTCTTTGACCCAATTGTTGCTCTCTAGGGCGTTGATCTTCCCTATAGTTAACCACTTTTTACATCAATTATCTTACTTCATAAATCAGTCTTAAGTTCATATTCAGCCCTAATCTCGTCATTCTTTATCTGTCATCTGATGCATTTGGCTCTTTTCAGTTCTTTCCATCATCCATGTTTCACTTGCATAAATCAAAGTTAAAACTTTAACAAGAATGTGAATGTTCGAGTATATATATTTTAGTGACACATTGCCCTTGTTTCCTATCGCTGCACGCCGTTTGATATCCCTCGTAACTTTTCCATCATCTAAGAAAATACTACCCAAATACCAGAATACTTCGATTTATTCCAATCTTTCATTGTTTAACCATATATCGCATTTTCATTCAGGTTATAATAAGGAATTATTCATATTTAACTTGTTTATTTAATATTTATAAATTATCAACATTCTATGTCCGTATTTATGACATGTCCGAGATATTTATCAAGTTATGGACCGCGCTGCGCAACCTTTTTTTGTACACGTGAAATACTTTTTTTCGAAGGCAATGTCACGATCTACCAGTGTATAGGAAAAAAACACAAATTTACTATAGTTCGGAAATTCTAGGATGAGTCCTGTGACAGCTTACAAATTTGCCCCAATACAACCTTATGTAATGTATTTACCTAAATAACTTGCTATTTATTAGATTTGAGGCTCATATTAAAGTTGATAAAATAATTAAAATTACTGAACATCGTTACAAGGTTGTATTGGGGCAAATTTGTTAACTGTCACAAGACTCATCCTACATTTTCTGAACTATAATTTAATATATAAATAAAAGATAACCATTTTAGTTATCTAAATATCATATAAAAAATATATATTATAAAAGTAAAATGTATATAGATAGCAAACATTCCTCAAAGGGGCTCTATCTCGAAATTCGAGCCCACTGTTATTTGACATATTAAAAATATTAAAGACGGAAAGGTGGTGGCTACAGCCATTAAAATAGGAACTTTATCGTATCTTCATATGTTAAGAAAAACATATTTGGTAAGAAAACCGTAGAAAACTTATTAAAACTTATTAACACCTTTGGCTTTAAGTGGAATGTATTGTATGTGTGTACATAAGAACACAATGGAGTGTAAATAAATACGGGAATTGAGTATAATATATGTACATTAATATATTACAATATGCAAATATGGTATACTCGTATATAAATAAAATATCCACAAATAATTACTGATTACCATTTGTTGATAACATCCAGCATAATGTTAATACAACATTTCAGTGGGAAATATTTTCGCAGGTGCAAAAGTCAACCTACATAAAAATAACTAAAATATATCAGTCGGTAAGGAAGATACGCTCATGTTTTTATATTTAAATAACAACTTCATTCGTTTTTTCAGTTCGTTATATTTCTTATTGGAATCAACTTGAATAATATTTTTAAAATGCAATGGAAAAAAAAGAAAATATCTAATTAAAAGTATGCTGCGATTGATTCGTAGACCTCGATCAACTGGTTGGGTACCCCTGTTATATACCAGCATTGTCCGTTTTCCCAAGCTATAGTTACAGTAAAATTTATTTTATTAAAATTATTAAATTGGTTTCACTTTAATAAAATGTTACCTAATAAAAAATTCGCATATATAGCTAATTTTTCAGAGTGATATAATATAATTGTTTATGTCTAACTTAAAACAATCCCATATATTTTATGTTCACGCATTTTTTTTAAGTAAAAAGATATTTGAAATGAGAACATGTTGTATGATATAAAATATTAATGTCATACAATAGGCGATTCTTCTTGATTGGATATGAGAGTCCGCTATCTTCTGGATGGTAAACGCCTCTTCGTTTGCGCAAGCTATTGCACTTTAGTATTCTTCATAGATTGAACTCAAATTTTCGATAGAAAAGATATCAATCACTTGGTTTAATTTGCTACAGCATTTCGTTTGTAGTTATCAGAGCATTATTTTTGTATTGCTTTGTACCGCTACAAGAATTAATGCTTAACAGCATATATGCTTCTAATTAATATAAATTCAGATGTTAAAACCTGCGTGTATGCTATTGTGCGTCAGTTGTTTCACTTTAGCAAGCACATAGTCATGACAGATCAACTAGGTCACTGCCTTCGTGCCCAAGTTGGTAAGACACCTGTCTCTCAGCTTGGAGGTTGCGTGTATAAATCAAGGAGTATAGTCTGGTTTTCACTTTAGGACTCTTAAACATATTGATAGTTAGCCAGAGAGATTGCCACATGGCAATAAGCCCATCAGGTTATACTAAATTCAGCAAAAGTGTTAAACAATAACCTGAAATTTCGATGGCCAAGAAATCAAAGATCTTTGACAATCGGCAGGTTTAATCTATTGCCGTCTTTCATTAGGCGTTAGGCATATTTCTAGTAGTCTATAAAAATAGCATAAGCAGCATTCAAGGGACAGTAAAACAAATTCAGACGTAAAACGGTCTAAGAATAATACCAGTCCGGAAGGGAGTCCTTCAAGGATCGAACCTTGGGCACCCGTTGGCTTTCCGTAAACATAAATATTTAAATATAATAAATCATCTAAATATAAATCAAATATAAAACTTTAAATATATACTATAACTCCATGGATTGAATGTGTTATTGGAATGAACGTTTAATTTCCATTTCCCTATACCCCCTTTTTGGATATGCAATATATGTGGTTTAAACGGTCGATATGTCAAAGAAACTCCAATTTCCTCTTCTTGATAGACGCGAAAAGTTCAAGGGATTTAAAAACTATTTTAAAGACGCTCTCTTTATAGATATTGTTAAAACCTATATATCAGTTCAATAAGCAATTCTATCGAATAAAGGCGTCGATATTGATTTAAAATAAAACATATTTTTTTAACCATTGAATGTAGAATTAAGTTAATGACACAATATATGCACAAACAAAATGATTAAACACTTAAATGTGAAAAAAATCTTAACAATATACTAAACTTAAAGTTATAGACCTGTTTCGCTTTACAAAAACATTGTTGAACCGTTTTAAATCATTATATTTAAAAAAAAACGAGCTTTACAACGTATTCTATACCAAAATCAATTGATACTATAAGATATATTATAAAACAAGTATTTTTTTCTTAACGATAATCTGTGATAGACGACCTTCATGGCCTAGTTCTTAGATGCTTGACTATGAGTCGAAAGTTTTGGGTTTCATTCCGAATGGTATAAAAAATATTTGTTAAATTAGTTTCAGCCTGGTAACATACTTGCATTAGCGTGATACGTGCGCGAGTATTTTGGCTTCTTTACGTGTGGTAGTGCACGAACCGCGAGTATCATGCCAACTCCAGTGGTTCTAATCCGAAGGCTTAATCACTGAGGTCGAAGACAATATTGTCTTCCTGCAACTCTGTTTAATATGTCTGAAATATCGATTCGGATATGTTGAAGAATAATTGTCTAAGATTTATTTTTAACCTACGAAAGTACGATCATATAACTTCATACCACAAAGCATTGAACTGGTTGAATGTTAGAAATAGATGCCAAATTCACACATGTCCCACCTTGTCTATCCAAAAAATTTTAGCGTCTTTCCGAACATGGATTAGCGAACGCTCAAACAAAGATTGTTTATTGGCCTTTCCAGTTCACTGCTCCTCTTTATTTACGTCGTCCTTTACTGTCCATGCAGTGAGACTCTGGAATCGGTTACAAATCTATATAAAACTCGCTCCGTCCTTGGCATGCTTTAAGAAGCGACTGAAAAACTCTTAATTTTTAGTCAGTAAAATAACGTGTTTCATTCCTGATTTTTCTTTACTGGCCATGCAGTCGTCCTTTACTGTCCATGCAGTGAGACTCTGGAATCAGTTACAAACCTATATAAGACTCGCTCCGTCCTTGGCATGCTTTAAGAAATGACTGAAAAACTCTTAATTTCAAGTCAGTAAAATAACGTGTTTCAATTCTGATTTTTTTTTCTTTTCCTCTCCACCATCCCTTCATTTTCCTTTGATTGATGATATATCTCACTTAATATGAAAATGAATATTCGGGTGATTGTCCGTCTTTGTGGGCATATGCTATTGATTTCATGGGGATGGATATTCATTTGAATGATTTATGCGACCATGTAATTTGCTTCATTTACTTTAGTCTGGTTAGTTGGAAAAGATTGCCGCCTGATAATAAGTCCACCAGATTGTATTTGGAATAAAAGTGTAAAATGAATAATAATAAATAGAAGAGTGTCATTAAAAAAAAGATAAAAATCCACGTTGAAATGTAAGGATATGCTATAACGCAGTCAACTAACATGTTTTCATTCAACTTTGACTATTTACAGTAGTAAAGGGAAGAATTTGTTCTTGCCGGGACCAATTGATGAAATTGTATATATTTTCTTTGTTGTGTTGTTCATCTTATAATAGATTTTAAAAATTTGTAATATATTGCTTATATACCAATGTTAAATTTTATTTCCTATTTGTTTTCTATTATTGTTTTAAATATCAAAAAAGGTTATTTGACGTTGAAATTAAAGCAAATTTTAATCTTTAAATATTTACTTTCAAACATTTCAAACTAAAGGCGTTGCTAAATAAAAATATAATAAAACAATGACGTTAAGATAATGAAAAAATATTAACTCATAAATTTGAGAAATTATCTACAAAATCTACTTAGTCATTAAAAATTGCATTACATAAGAAATACAAAAAAAATAAACTTTTTGTAGAAGTACTCAAATTCCAAACAAATTGAGGGAAATTTTGATAGTAAAGATGTATTTTCACAGTAAACTGACATATTTTAATGACAATTAGTTATGCATATACGTGCGATGACCGTGTCAATCTATTTGACTAAACATCACACGTTAAAGCAATTGTCATTAAAAAAAAAACGTATTTGTCATTGAAAATACTGTTTTCTGTTTTCATTTTCAATTCTTGTCACTGATAAATTTATTAATAATAAAAAAAACAAAATTATATTAATTCGAATACATCGATACAAAATGGAAAATGTGTAAAAGAAAACTCGGTGAAGTCATGAAATATAAAGACCACGGTGACAAGCGATTTCAAGAAATATACTCGATCAAACTTGAAAGCAATAAAAAAAACCGGAAATTGTTAATAGCTTTTGGAAGTTCTTTCCTTTTTAGAGTTTACTTGGTTCGTCCTTTATCTGAAATGCAATTAATATTTTTAAATATATTTTTTCAGTATTTTTTTGGTATAGTCGCGATAACTACGAGTTCCTCTTTTTCTTTTAGGTTTCCCTTTTTTTCGGAGGTTGGTAATCACGATGCCTATCTTGACCCTTGAGGCAGTAGATTTGAGCAAACATAACGTATTATGTGATACCGCAGTAAAATAACTCTCGGAAGTTCTTTAACTAGAAAACATTTTTTTATTTTATTTATTTATTTAACACATGACAAGAAATATACATAATTTGCGAAAAAAAAACCACAGGTAATTTAATTTCGACACACAATTTTAATGGATCTGGGTTTGTCGCCTTTCATTTGTCGGGAACCATGTAAACTAGGCTTATGCCTGTATCTCACTGAGGACATATAGCATGAAAAAATAAATCGATACTTCTTTCCGATTTTGGATTACGTAAAACCCCGTTGCACATTCTCATTATCCTGACAAACAGTGACACTCAAGTACGAGTATATATGTATGTTATGCATCATGCGAAATCAAACTCCTCACACTTCATTACTCCAGACATACCAAAACATTCATCCCACAATATACCGCACATAATCATAAAAAATATATATAAAATACAAATATAAAACAACGCTTTCTTCCCTTATTTCTATCGCTGAGATATAAGTAGATATATATCATATATTTCTTCTCGAGTTATATATCCAAAGTTCACTTTTCCTTTTGATGGGATAATACTTTTCTATCTCTATTTCTTCGTTTCAAGATGTCATCATAAGGTGGTGGAGAATTAAAAATACAGTTATTTTACACCTTTTTAAAATCATGTATTTTACACATACATACTGAATATCGACATCAGTGACCTAGTTAGTAAGATGCCTATCTTCTAGCCCGGGGTATGCAGTTTCGATTTGCATTGGTAATCAAATAAAAAATGATTTCTCACTAAAAACCTCTTTCAAATCTTTCTGGTTGGTTGGAAAGATTGCGACACGACAATTAAACTACCAGATTATATTATTTACAAAAAAAGCGGTATAAATCACAATGAAATAAAATAATTACACCGTTTTCTTGGCAAGGTAGGCAGAGAAGGCAGAACGCCCAATCTTTTTATTACGACATATAATTTTTTGTATATACGAGTATGTTACATACGAGTACATCTCATACAGCTCTTTTGGTTAGTCTGTCTTTTAATAGTTTCTAAGATTCATTCACTTGGTTCAATCATACCACTTGTGTAATATAAAAATAGTTTTGATTGATAGTGTTAACGTCATTAAATTGTCTGTTAAATTTTATCGTATTGTGTAACATTTATATTGTTGACAATATAACTTGGCAAATTTTTAGCCCCATGGTAATCTTATCAAACTAACCAAAAAGATAAAAAAATGCCTTTAGTGATAACGAGACTAAAACACATTTAAAAATAAATCAGTTTCCAGCGAGAATCAAATATTTAACCCCGAGTTGTTTTACTTATTAGACTGCGGAGGTTGTATATTATATTCCTAGCTTACGGTAATATGTGTTGAAAATTGTAAAAAACAGTCAAAGAGATTGTACAAAAAAACTATTTAATTACACGTTTATCAAATTGAGATACGAGTACATAAGTCAGATTGTTTCAGAAATTAAATTCAAGTTTTTTGTATGATATTTTTTCATAACTACCATTTCTAAAGTTCTGATAACCAACTTTTCAGTCCTACAGCATAATATAATTGTTTTAATTCAAATGAAGAAGTTTACTCCTAGGAATGATATGCACAAGACGGGAGGATGTCCTCCCATCAGGATTTGCATCCACTCCAGTCAACTTGAAACTCCTCCTCGGAGATTTGAATTCCGTTTAGAGATAAAGCACACTGATATGCTATTTTGAGCTACAAAGGATCGCTTATGTGAATTTTGAAAAGCCTTGATTTTTTCTTGGTGTTTGAAAGAATAATGAGATATTTTTTTATATACATCTTAACAATTTAAATATGAAAAAAACTGAAAGTTTGCCAGTTCAAGACGACCTTAATGGTAAGATACACAACCTTCTGACCGGACACTACGAGTTTGATTCCTGTTGGTAGATAATTGTATTAAAAAAGGGTTAATTTGTTGTTTTCATTTAAGACCTTTGAAACATTTTTTTCTGTTTTGTTGGAAGATATTGTTACATGACAATAAACCCACCAGGTGTAAAATAAACAATGTTTTGCTTCATTGATTGTGCCTTTACATAACATAATACGCATGGTCTTTTTGGGGTTAACAAAAAGGACATGCACACAGCTCTCACCTCGTTCACATCAATACACCTCGTTGATGATAATGTACGTTTTTTGTTGTTTTCTCCTCACATTTTATTGAGTTAAAATATCTCAATCTATCACCTTCCACTTTTGCCTACCTTTTCATCACTATCTATTCATTTAAGACATTTATGTTTGTTTCATCGTTCGTGACTTATTCTCTGAATGAGGCCAAACCAGCACAATATTATTTTCTTAATTCTACTTATAACGCCCATCCGTGATAAATAGTTACCCATTATTCGAGAAAACCTTACTTTAACCATATATTGCTATACCATACTTTCTACACAAGGCACGCTTTCAAACGCATTTATACTTTTTTTTCACTCCTTTTCAATGCTCAAACTTTACATCCATTAATCAAAGTTGATATTGTTTAATAACGTTATGGATGTTACCACGGAGGAAATATATAGGTAATACGCACTCGTATATACCATTACGCCGTTTTCCTGTTAGGATATACACAAATTATCAGACTTTCTTGTCTCCACACTTCGTTTCACTCCCTTTTACACATCCATACATCATCTAATACCACTCCTAGGATTTCACTTACTTCTTGTTCTTTCTTCTCTAAAAATATCATTAATTTTATCCAACTGTATTTTCTTTAGTTTTCTTCTACCACGCCATTCACTTGCATTTGTGCTATATATTTGATAAATAATCTGTAAAATACAAAATTGGTAAAATGATTTTGCAAAACACGATAAAACATTTTTTTAAGAACACGTTTTTTGATCTTTCGTTAACCTTTTTAAATAAACCAAATCGATATACTTCTTTAATCAACAAGAGTTAAATTTTTCATACCACATTTAATCAAATTAATTTTACTAACATTACATAGATTTTTGATAAGTGTCACCCGTCTCAGGAAACCTTTAAAAAACAGAACTCAATTAGTTATTTCGTAGTATTTAACATCTTTCCCGAAATATCCTTGATCATGTTTAATGAAAATACTTTTACAAACAATTCAAAAAAAATTAATCAAATTTAAAAAAAAAGGGAATAAGTTTTAGATTTGAAAATTAACTGAGAATTCTTTCAATGCCGCGTGTAATCGTTATTAACCGCAAATTAATTAAAACATCTCGACCATATTTTAATAAGGGAAACCTTTCCACTACTGGATATCTCATGCATAATAAATTAATTTGCTTCAAAGCCTTATTTAAGGAGACAAAATACGAGTTGGAGTAGATCTGAGCATCTCACTCAAAACTTACTCTTTCTGCTAAGAGGAGCTTTCTGGGGTCCTTTTTTTTAACAGGGACACGCATTTGTCTTTCCTTCATTCACACTCTCTCTAAAAACGAATAACGTTCTCTTTCGAGTGCCATCGTATGCTCGTAAGATCAAAGTATATATTCATACTTTGTTGAAAAAGCTGTCCCCAGGGGGAGCCCCTTCTCTGCTGGCGACACATCGGAATATGGAAAGGATAGCGGTGGCGTTGACAGAAGTTCACATACCACAGAGAAATATGATAAATGTGAAAAACTTCTTTATACTACAGAAAACCATTTAAGATTAATGGAGTTCGTCTTCCCTAGGTTAGTTTTCTGTGGTTTTCTAACCAAAAATGCTTATTATAAACATATGTTATATAGACGCAAATAAGTACCCAATCTAATGACCAAATTTACCACCTCTCTATCCTAACACTCAACTTATATATATTTGTTTATAAATATTTTTATTATGTCAATAATAGCGGGTTCGAATCCAGAACTAGAGCGCTATTGAAGAGAGTTCTCTCTCTAATCAGCGCTACGTTAATTGTTGTTTTATTATAATTCACACTTTTTCAGGTCCGTTTTTATAATATCTCTAAGGTTTATTGACGACGATTACACTAATCATAGCAAAGATATGGTACATGTGCAAAACTTGGTGCGTTAGATATTTTATTGTTTTTTAGTTTTGAAAATATTGTATGAAATGTAGGTTTTATTGCTTTTAATACATTTAATATAATTCTTTGAAGAGCTGCTGGAGAGCAGAAGGAAGCACTGTAGTCAGTGTAAGAGATATAAGGAAGCAGGAGGAAGATATAAACCATTAATAATATATTGTGGCGATCGTATGCGCGGTCACTGAACCCACGAGACGACCTTTGCACACCTTCACAATCCGAGACAAGCAATGGACAAACTCCACGCGTCGGTCATTCAGCTTGCTATCAACCGAGAGCGCATTCCATGATGAAACGAGAAAGCAACACATCTTTCGCGCTGTCTCCCAAAATATAATGAATACCTACACGCGACAACAAACGTATTGTAAACGCAGAGACAAGACAGCGATATATCGCGTGCGCATTCCCGCATTCTAGAAGATTTTTCCCTCCGAGGGCTGTTCATATTGCAACGTTGACTTTCAGTAAAAGATATTTATTACGGGGTGATGACATTAAATTTTATAACGGTTTTTGTTTACTTTCTATGCGTATTCTTTAATGTCCTTTATAAATATGCCTTGTTTAAGGTCTTTTTTTGCTGATCGTTTATTTTTCATATTTTCATCTTCTGGCATCCCTTAAATAAAGGTTATATGGGAGAAAAATCTTACTTGTGAGCAAGAAACATTAAAAATAAAATTATCCTCTCTATGAAGTAAGCATATTTGAATAAATAAGTAATCAAGTAGAAACTTGATCTTTTGAAGGAGGTAAAGAAGAGGAAATGAAAGCTTCACTTTTAAAAGATGTTGGGAATAAACCAGGTAATCTTTGAATTAACAATGTTTTCCTTGACTTGAATTCATGATGCATATTATATATGAATACTACGCGTACACTGTATTTTACCTCAAGTCAAATGTGTTAATATGACATATCAGATGATATACAAATAAATATACGAGTATCTTTTAACGTGTTCCCCGCGGGAAGCACAAACGCCTGTGATCTGACGACAATCCAAGTTTCAAATCACAAATACTTAAAAAAAATTACACAAAACCGGAATAAAAATTGAACTAAAATTTGAAATAATCTTTATTCTAGCGACATCTCTGAAAACCTTGTCAAATAACATATTAGTTTATGAGATATTGTTGAATAAACAGAGCGCCGAATTTTTTTGGTTTCTCAATATTTCCAGCATTAACGACCTGTCGCGCGGATCGAGTCCTGCGATGAGTCTCTCTTACGTAAATAAACATTACTAAGTCTCTCTTACGTAAATAAACATTACTAGTGCTATATGCATTTGATTGGGCGAGTGTCATGAAGCATTGATTTGATCGTAGCATTCCTTTGTTTATTTTACGTAATGTTTAGTTTATCTCCTTTATTTAATGAGTCTCCTTAAGAGTAATGACTATTATTTATTATCAGAAAATTACTTAAGTGTCATGTTTACTTGGTGTTGTAATCAAATATTAGTAGTTCTAAACAAAATATGTGTTTAAAATTAGAAATTAAAAAACGCTGAAATTGTGCCGCGCACAGGATTCGTGGAATTTGATTTTTAACGCGGTGAACAGGTTAAATTCGTTTACCAAATACAGTATACATTTGCAGACATGATGAAGTTCCTCATCAAATGACTGCAGTCGCAATCATCTTACATTATTAACACTTTTCAAATTCTTATTTTATGTTTATTTTGATCTTCGGTTAACATATAATTATTATGCCTGGTGAGTTTGTTGCTTTGTAATAATAAAAACCGTGATATTGTGATCTTCGGTTTGCATAAAATTATTATGCTTGGTGGGTTTGTTACTTAGAAATAATAAAAACCGTGATATTGTGATTTTAGGTTTACATAAAATTATTATGCCTGGTGGGTTTGTTACTTTGCAATAATAAAAATCGTGATATTGTGATCTTCGGTTTACATAAAATTATAATATTATGCCTGGTGGGTTTGTTACTTTGTAATATTAAAAACCGTGATATTGTGATCTTCGGTTTACATAAAATTATTATGCCTGGTGGGTTTGTTACTTTGCAATAATAAAAATCGTGATATTGTGATCTTCGGTTTACATAAAATTATAATATTATGCCTGGTGGGTTTGTTACTTTGTAATATTAAAAACCTTGATATTGTGATCTTCGGTTTACATAAAAGTATTATGCCTGGTGGGTTTGTTACTTTGTAATAATAAAAACCGTGATATTGTGATCTTCGGTTTACATAAAATTATTATGCTTGGTGGGTTTGTTACTTTGCAATAATAAAAATCGTGATATTGTGATCTTCGGTTTACATAAAATTATAATATTATGCCTGGTGGGTTTGTTACTTTGTAATATTAAAAACCGTGATATTGTGATCTTCGGTTTACATAAAATTATTATGCTTGGTGGGTTTGTTACTTTGTAATAATAAAAACCGTGACATTGTGACCTTCGGTTTACATAAAATTATTATGCCGTATGGGTTTGTTACTTTGCAATAATAAAAACCTTGATATTGTGATCTTCGGTTTACATAAAAGTATTATGCCTGGTGGGTTTGTTACTTTGTAATAATAAAAATCGTGATATTGTGATCTTCGGTTTACATAAAATTATTATGCCTGGTGGGTTTGTTACTTTGCAATAATAAAATTATTATGCCTGGTGGATTTGTTACTTTGCAATAATAAAATAAGTATGCCTGGTGGGTTTGTTACTTTGCAATAATAAAAACCGTGATAAACGAGTATATAAATAGAAAATATATTTTTTAAATTAATTCATTTAATTTATCTCCACAACAAGTGTTCCTACTTTAAATCTTGAAGCTCTCTTAAGATTCAATTATCCCGGTTTATTACGAGAACAACATTTTTTATCAGAAGAGTTATTGATTTACTGGAAAACTTTTCAAAAGTGGAAATGCTTTGAACTTTGGCTTTTCAGAAATTAACTATTCATTAAAGTTTTTCCTTTGTGCCAATAGGTCACACTTATTTTCGATGATAAATTATGACAACAGTTAGATTAAAGCATTTAATTTAAGTATTAAACTAGAATCATTTCATCTGAAGAGAACCTCGGGACAGAGGTAGATACAAGTATTGCGGCGATTAATGTACTTAGATGAAAATCAAAGTACAATAATTTGTTGTTAAAATTCTAATGTGAAATTTCACCAAGTTAAAGCTGAAACTTTTTGTATACCGTGATATTTTAGGACGCACCGCACTGGTTTACAATATATTTTTTAAACCAGGTTTATACGTACGACATCTTCCGAGACCTGATTTACAATAGACTTGTCTTCCATGTCGAGAATAACGGGTTCGAATCTAGTTTTAAAAATCCTATCTAGTTTTCACTGAAGGTTTCATAAACATTTATTCGACTTTGTTATTTATTTTAATCAAACTCTGTTTATTCCACAATTGATCCGAACATCTGGTGAACAGTTATATCCCAAAAATCTCTCCGCTCTTGGCCGAAATCGTCCTATGCCTCCCTCACCCCTCAGCCCCCAACCGTTGAAGCGTGTATATCGGTACCAGTTCGAACAGAATTTAGTCTTGTTTGTGCTCCCCTGAAGATGTTATACCGTTACAAAAACTGGAATAAACAGTGTTTGATAAAATAAATTACAAAACTACATTGAAGTAGTTACGTCACATAATTAAGTATACCATATGGTTGGCAATATATGTACTATAATTGTCAGAGTCGGAGCTAGAGTCGGAGCGGGAGTAAGAGCTGGAGTCGAAGCGGGAGTACCAGTTCGAACAGCATTTAGTCTTGTTTGTGCTCCCCTGAAGATGAGGTGAAAGCCTTGAAACCGGTAGGGTTATACCGTTACAAAAAAGTGGAATAAACAGTGTTTGATAAAAATAAATTACAATGTCTTTAAACCTCCACAACTTTAATGCCTTAACTATAAACAACATATTTCTTTGACTGTATGTGATTTTTATTTACCAAGAAGACAGGTCAATTTTGATTGAATTTGTATTCTCATATTGTATTGTATATGATATACTACCGAATGCAGAAAAAATATCCTTTGAAGTCACAAGATCGGAGGGGCCAATCGGTCCGAAGATGAACCGATGTAATTCTCAGTGGAGATCCCTTCGGAAATTATTGATTCGGTTATCATCGCAGTACCACAGAATGTGCTCTGCATATTGATCTAGATGGTAGCAAATTCATATAACTCAGCTTGCATCAAAGTTTATTTGTTAATTATGAACTTTCTCCACAGAGGATGTTCCCACGCTCATTCTTGCTGGCGGCTGGTCTGGCCTTCCTGCTGATAACGTTGGCCGTGGTGGTGGCTGAGGGTGACGACATGGCCGATGCGTACAAGATGCTGCAAATGCTGGACCGCTACTACTCTCAAGTTGGCAGACCTAGGTAAGAGATTTAAATACTTCTACACACCTACACACCATCACTTAGGTAAGATTATTCAAACACATTTTCAAAATATCAACGACCGCAGATTATAATTTTAGCGTATCTTCCCAGTCAAAAAAAGGCTTTGGGAGATCATCCCTTTTGCAGAAATTTTCTTTCTTCTTTTGTATCTTCTATATTCGCTAAGTTTTATTCCCTAAATAAGGGTGATGTTTTATTTATTTAATTCATTTCGTTGAGATTTGAAGGAAGTAACACAAAGTTCAAAAATTTATCAAAGAACATAAAATTTATTTGCAAAATAAATACATTATTTTAATTTCAAAGACAATATTAACTTTCTTAATAACATCATAACGATATCGAACGAATTATTTGGTTTAAATGTCATTGATATAGAAATTGCTACCGCAAACAAAATGTTTTCTTGAAAACTTTTCAAAGGAAACATATAAATTATTTGATATCGCTATTGAGTATTGTGTGAAACACTTTATAACATTAATTATTTATCTTCTGAAAGTTATAATTTCTTTCATTATTTGAAATATGTTGAAAACTATTGTAATAATTATTTTCAGGTTCATGTTTGTCGGTACTTCTATGATATTTTCAGGTTTATGTTTGTCGGTACTTCTTTGATATTTGAAAAAATTAACTGTTATTCAAAACAATTTTTGCACACAAAGAGTGAATATTATTCGGTTATTTTATCTGCGGTTTTATAAAAAAAATTACAGTTATTAATTATAATTATATAATTTTTTTTTTGTAAAAATCAAAAAAGACCCCTATATAACATAAGATATAAATTGTATTCGGAAACGTTTTATGTTTTTAAGTACCTTTATATTGGTCAATTGTTTTTTTTTTCATATGACAAGGCTTTAATCAACCAACCAATAGCAACGATTTACTCAATATGATTACTTATATAGAAAATCGCATAACTTGAAATTGCGTACGCGATAACTTGTGATTTAAGCATATGTTATAAACATGAGAATGCAGTGTGTGAATGTTTCAAGTGACTTTTATTTGGGGTTCAGGACAAATATACGATTTTTTTATTAAGGAATGAAACTTTTTCGTTACAGGACTTGCCTAGCAAAGTGGTTTACTATAATATAAACAAAATTATGTTTTTTTGCATCGTTCTGTTCCTATACTGTATAGTTTCCATTCAAACTTTTTAAATTATGACTGTTGCGAATAATACACATAAACAATGAAAATGTTTAAACATTATCATAAGAATGGAGAGAAACAAAAACTATTTTTAACGTTATAATTTTTTTCAATATTTTAAGCAAAATAAAAATGTAATAATATTATATTTTTATAATATATCTGTTCTTAGTAAGAAATACAAAAAAATCAATACTGGTTATGTTCAAACTCATTTTAAAGCACATAGGTTTTTTTGTCCTTTTTTTAAATTTAGCGTTACCATTTCTTTCGTTGGCTAAGAGAGTATCGTCTATGTTTTTTTTAAATATATTCTACAGTAGTAAAATATAAATTGTCCTCTCAATTACAAATTAAGGTTTTGAATTGGAAATTATCTTTGCACTTAAATAACATATCTCCCTGTCTTCTATTATAATTTATGAGCCTTAATAATTTATTTGTTTTTTTACATGATTTTCATGTCTTCTTTGATCAATATTGCGTTAGAGAGGAACACACAAAGAAATTCTTGAAACGAATTATTTTAAACACGCTTAAACTGGTATCTTCAATGTTAGGGTGAGTGTGACGTAAATATATTTCAAAATTAACAGCCTTAATTAATTATAAAATAGGGTGGCGCGTATGTTACCATTATGTTAACAACGCTGCTATTTTTTCTTTTTTAACCATTTAATTTATTAAAATTCGTATAGCGTGAAAAATATATACATAAAAAGTAAAATACCTTTTTAAATTATAAATAAAGTAAATTTAAAACCTAGTAACATCAGAGGTGGCATGCTGTAAATCGTGGCCGGAAGTCAGTATTTTCTTCAACCCCTTTAATCGAGTCTACGGGTTTAGAACTACTGCAGTAGACAAATAACTTTCAGTTCGCCATCGCACATATCAGAAATATGACGTTAACATACCACAATC
The DNA here is from genome assembly GCA_949825065.1 of Odontocerum albicorne. Lineage (NCBI taxonomy): Eukaryota > Metazoa > Arthropoda > Insecta > Trichoptera > Odontoceridae > Odontocerum > Odontocerum albicorne. The sequence continues at coordinate 1,815,463 of OX463850.1, forward strand.
GCACACGTCTAGTGCATGCGACTATTGTTACCAGACAAACTCTTTAACAATGCTAATACTCTTACTTATTATTTTTCTTTGATTCCATCGAGAATCGAACCCGAAACCCGCGGGTGGAAGACCAATGTCCTGCCAACTAGGTCATTGAGTTAGTTAATATAATATGTAAACAACACTACGTCATACTTACGTCAGGGTATGCAGCGAGGACAGAGCGCCAAGCTTTCTTATATCAATACACATTCTTCGTCTCGTCCACACTCATTCAGATTATACAACCCGTACAACTTCTTGGACTTTTTATTCTCTCAAAAGATCACGCACTCGATCGATCTTGCACTTTATATTTGTTTTAACATATCAAAACCCTCTCAGCATGCTCTTCTTCATCTTACTTAACACATCAGTTATAAGTTCAAATTAATATCTAATTCACCAAACTTTATCTTTTATTTTAATAATATAACTGGCCACAAAAATCACCCAATTTCCCAGATTTCTCATCGTATATTTATTTCAAAGGCAAAGTATTATATAAGCTGAAAACTCTGAAATATCATAAAATAATACATTTTTACGAAATGGAGAATCAACCCGCTGAAATATTAAAAAAAATAATCAAAAAGTTCAACTTTAACACCGGCCAAATGCAGTAACAAAATAACATTTTGTGTATAAAAATTATGATAGATAATAGTTATTTCATGTATATGGTCGATAATTTTAATTATTTCATGTATATGGTCTAACATGCTACATCTAACGGGCTTATTATAAACAGTAATTTCTTCCAACCGAGCAGTTCATCTTGGATAAATTAAACTGTTTTAATCCTTGACAGATTTTACGGAAAAAAAATGTTTAAATTTAAGTTTAAAAAAAAAAGCAAAAAAATTACTAATCTCTATCATAATAATATAGAACTACAGTAAAGGAATTCTTTCAAGGATACGGAAGGGAATCAAAGGACAATTAGGTTGAAAGCAAATTCTCGGTGGTTATTGTTATTTTCATTACTGAAATCATTTTTCATCATGTGAAACCAGGTGCCTACATTGGTGCCACCCGGTATTTATGATATTTTGTACTCATTAAGTAAAATTATGTTTTTTTGCGATATTTATGCGTGTAAATTATTAACTTAAAATTAACTGCACAATTCTTTAAAAAACTCTTGGAGTACTTGTATTAGGTGTAAACATAAGTTGTGTCAAGTTTTTTTTTTCAATTTAAAAAGGAGCACCAAAAGTAAAACAAAATGGTAAAATTTATAAGTCATTCGAAAGAAAATTTTCTGTTCTACAAGGTATTGTGTATGCTTTTACGTTACATATATTATTTTATTTGTTTACAAGCCTTCAAAGTAGAATGTCAAGTAGACAAAAGTGAGCATTTTCGACACCCCCTTCTGTTCGCGTTAAATCGAGGGAATAAAGCTGCCAAAGCTGCTCGTGATATTTGCGAAGCGTACGGTGAAGATGCTACGAATGAAAGGACAGCTCGTTGATGGTTTTTGCATTTCAAAAACAGTAATTTCGACCTGAAAGACATGTAGCGTTCCGGACGACCAGTGGACTTCGATGAAGACCGTTTAAACCATATTATTCATGAAGATACACTTCAAACCACCGTAGGTTTGGCTGAGCAGATGAATTGTAGTCCCATGACTGTATACCGCCATCTTAAATCAATGGGAAATTTTCGGGATCGGAATGATTTGAGCCTTTTTCCATACACTAGGAAAGCTGTTAGTAGACAAAGAAAAATTTATAATATGTGTTATGATAGGAAGAATAGCATCGATAATGAAGGATATGAATACAATCGAAATATTGTCGTCACCCATCGCTTTTGAAGATATTGTCAAAATAATACGACGAACCTCACCTACATCAACCTCCGAAAAGTGGAGCTCAGGAACATTGGGTTGAGGCATTACGTGAATTTTTCGGAGAGTGTTCTCCCTTGTGTTAGTGTCTAAACTGAGTGATGGTGTTGCAAAATGTCTGTTAAGATTATTACCATCTAATGTGAAGTTACCTGAGTTGTCCGAGGATTTGACCCCCATCGAGTTCAGGAATTTTCACCTTTTTGCAGGCTGACAGTTTTGAAGGGTGTCAAAATAGTGTTTTCTTTTTGCATTCCGACATAACTGTGTACATTTATTGCGAAGTCGTCGAAAAATCTCCCATAGTTGATCATTGGGATAAGACTTGAAGTTTTTTTTCGCTTTGTCACGTCTTACCCTGTTTTTTTTAATGTCGTCAGTCAGCCAAGGGGCAGGTCCACGCTTTAAGTAAGTAAGTTTAAGTGGAGCGTGTTTATCGCAGAGCTTTAGCAAAGACGTGTTAAATAGGTTAACTTTACTATCTATAGTATCCAGTCGTTCTATGACCGCCCAGTCGACTTCGCTTGCATCGGAAAATAAGGCGTCCCTATTGACGCGTCCAAAGCTTCTCAGGAATTTTCTCTCTTTTGAGAGTTTTGGGGCGCGGTTGATCAGTGAGATATATATCAGATCATGATGCGAGTAGCCTGGAGCATCAATTTGTCCATGAGTACGAACTCCAGAGGGATTTGAGGTAATAATTAAATCTAGAAGGCGTTGGGAATTTCTTGTTACATGTGTACAGTTTAGGGGCATTATTGAGAGGTTCATTGACTGTATGATTCTCAGGAGTTTACCAGATCGGCTGTCGTTTTTTTTTAAGGCACTCCCATTATGAGAGTGGTATTGAAATTAGGGGTATGATCTTCAAGAAGTTTTTCAAACTCGTCAAAATAATTATTATTAGGAGGACAGTTCATCACTCCGATGAGATATTTAATGGAGTTGTAATGAAGGGATATAAATAAATATTCTGGGCCTCCAGAGTAAGGAACTTGGGATTGACAGATGATAGAAAAATTTATATTATTCCTCAAATATATGCAGACTCCTCCCATTCTCCCCACCCTGTCTCGCCGAACTAGATGAAATGAGAATAAGGTAGAGTTAAGGAGTGTGATGACATTAAATATTTGTAAAACAAAAATAAACGAAATCAACGAAAAAAAAAAATAAAAAAACAAGCTCAGAATTATAAAGCCAAGAAACAGCGAATTATTTTAACTCTCACGCGTCGAACCCCTGTCTTGTTGATTGAAGGTCACAAATAAGAAACAAAAACAAGCATAAAATTCAAAAAAAATACAAAAACTTAAGAGACTTACAATGCAAGTCATTAAAAATACATACACATATAGAGAGAGAAAAGGAAAAAGAAACAAATATAAAATAATATTTAACGTAGTTCAGGCAAGGGAAAGAGAAAAAAGAAAACATTTATTATAGTATAAATAGGCGAAAACCCGTACGACGGTTGTCGTCAAAGAAAGAATACGAGAATTGAATTTTGAATACATGAGAGCGAGAGAGGAATACTTGGATTCTCTCCGAAAATAATTCGAAATTTGAATCTCGGTGGGTCCGTCGAAACTATACTGAACGAATTTTAAATACCTAGCTAACAATTTTTTAACCGGTGTAAAAAGGGACGATGTTTAAATGATACATATAAACAAATTCTATATTTATGAATATATATTTTCATAAATGTAGATTAATTTTAATATTTAATTTCATTGAAAAAGTTAACACCTAAATTTAACTTGTAACTAGATAACAATTTTTACATTTAATTATTTAGCATGTACGTGTCCACTTGTTTAGGCTACTAGCATTCCATCATATTCACTCAGTCCTTGGTCCTTCCTGCTAATGCTGTAGATGGATTAGTCAGGCAACAGATGATGCTTGGGAAGTCTATGCTTATAACGGAAAGGTAGGTCAGAATTACTCTCGTAAACCCCAAGGGCAGGGATAAGAGGATTGATGTGGTTATGTCGCTTTAGTGGAACTTCACGATATGTTAAACTAAATATAATGGTTGTCAATTTGTTAATACTATTAAGCTAATTTTGATGCAACTTACACACAGTTACATAAAAAAAAAAACAGATGCGTGAGACTCTCGCGCGGTAGAAGTGAAACTTCTCAGCTCCTAGGAAAAGTTGATTTTATGCTTATAGTGTGTCTTGCGGTTTTTTTTTTGAAGTGAAGAAGATTTTTTAAAATTTATTTTACACATAACAAGAAATATACATAATCTGCGAAAAAACAACCGGATGTTTAATTTGGGCACATAATTTTAATGGATCTGGATTTATTGCCTTTCATTTGCCGTATCTCACTGAGGACATGTAACAAGAAAAAATGAATCGATACTTCTTTCCGATTTTTGATTATATAATGCCCCGTTGCACATTCTCATAAACCTGACAAATAGTTACACTCAATTACATACGAGTATGTATACATCACGCGAAATCGAATTCCTCACACTTCATCACTCCAGACAGACCAAAACGTTCATTCCACAATATACCACACATAATCATAAAAAAAAATACCATACTCCAGACAGATAATCTGAAGAAATTAGTGGGCATAGAAAGTGTTTCAGGAAGAAGTGGCAGAGGCAGAGTTTCAATAAGATAGAGTAATTAGGTGGAGGAAATGACTGAAGAAAGTCTGTACACTGCTGTTATGATATTGCAAGGAATTGTTTGAAAATATTCTTGTAAATAAAAACACATTATTTTGAAACATTTATTACAATGAATTTTTAAAAACAAAACATTATATTGAATAGTTATACACGTAGTCTATTACTATCCAAAATAATCTTACGATAACGATTTTAAACGAAAATAATGTTTCAGTTTTAATAACATGATTATATTTTTTTATATAAATAAAATATTCCATTTGCAAATTGTAAGATAGATATGTTTTTCTAAGAGAATTTCAAAAATAAATTTATTTTTAAAGTCCTAAAAAAACAGAATTAATAACCTAAATAAATTAGGCAAATTCTTCACAAAAATTGTACTTTCTTACTTAGAGTTTGAAATTCATAAAGCGAAATCCCTCTGAAACACTAAAATATATTTTCCTGTGCCTGTATGAAATCTTGTGGGAATTCTCGAAAAAGAGTTCTTTGTGTCAAAAATAAGGGTAAACGACATTTTAACTGAATTTCCGTAAAATCTTACATTGCCAAAAGCTTGAAAAAAATCTCACAAAGGGTTTTAACGGAAACATTTATTTATAAAAATGTCATGCACCATGTGAGCATATTATTAATTCCTACAGGAGGATAATAAGGCTTTGAGATGTTCCGAAAGCAGAGACATGCTGGTCGCCCTCCACTAACCCTTGTGATTTCCACCTAATCTAGTGAGTTTTACCTACCCTTGTGAGTTACACCTACCCCTATGGCTTTCAGGTAGCACCCCTTGCGATCATTATGGAGATAACTTCGCCGTCAGAAGTCACGTTATGGCAGGGGCTGCTGAATTTTTAAAGAAGCAAGTTGTGAATACGGCCTCAAGGCGTGTAAAGAGATTTGTATAGAATAATTGTCTTGCTTTAAGGGCTAAGTTTTAGAAAACATTAAACTTTTAAAGAATATTTAAGTTAAAAATATACAAGCTAGGCCTCGAACCCCAGTCAGCGGTTTTCAAAAATTGCTGAGGGCTTAAAACAGCGGTCAAAAAACATATTATGTAAAGGGCCAAATGATAAATATTTAAGACTCTGTTGGTCAAGAGGCAAACTTGAGGATATTTATGTGAGTAGACTTACTTAAATAACAAGCAAAAAAAAAGTTTTCACAGATTTACTGAACAAAATGTAACGTAATAATAAAAATTTGACAAAAAAAAGATTAACTACAATTGTTTGAAATACGGTTCTACTGATGAGAAGAATGGAATCTTTTTTTTTGGAGACAATATTTCATCAAATCGGGGTTCAGCGATACACGTGGCACTGAAAACGCTGCCGAATTATAACTGCGTGGCATCACAGCAGAGGCCACTGAATTCTAAGCCATAGGAGCACCACATACGGTCGTATCTCCCAACTCCTCAATTCGAAGATTGATCTTTCCATTATACAAACAACGGCCCGCGGCCCATAGTTTGCCGACGACCGGCTTAAACTATCTTATTTAAATTTATCACTTTACGCCATTTTTGCCTTGTAATTATCCAAATATCATTGTTAACACCTGATGCAGTTTTGTTTTCTCGACATGTCATTTCCTATTGGAAGTTGGCCATTATCATTGCAATCCTTATCCTCCTCACTGCAGTTTTTACTAATCCAATAGAACTGCATCAAAACCCCGCCTGCAAGTTTTTAAGCCAAGAAATGCAGTAGTATACATATCTTCATGTGGTGTCCCTTGCGGGGTAGGCAAAAAGAACAGATCTCTGAACTTTTCTATCCAAACAGTACAATTTCCCCCCCCCCCCCCCCCCACCGACATTCATACATTTCATCAAGCACAATCTTTCCATTATACTTACTTCTTACTTAACCTTCTTTCATAAAACCCCGTTTTCCTCAGTCTGCCTCTTCCACGCTCACTTTGCACTTCTGATTTGTATACACGCTAAGGCATTCTTTCGTTATTCATTATTTCCTCATGTCTAAACTATCTTAAAGCTCGTTTCTTCATCTCACTTAAAACATCAATTTTATCGATGTAGTCTTTTCTGGTATCTTCGTTCACCTTTTTTCATACATTGACACTCCACATTTTGTCATTAGCGCATGCATCTTCACTGCATTAATTTTAAGTTTAACTTTCTGCGTTGTCGAAATTTCGTTTCCATTTTGGTATATAGTTTACTTGTTATTTATTATCGACACCTGAATTTATAATCAAGAATAATCAGCTTATATAAAAGCTGTCTTTGTGTTGTTACTTATTACGAAACAGTGCAAAACAAGTCATTTCTTCGCAATAATTTTATGTTATAAGGTTAAATTAAAGAAAAAGGCCCTTAATTACTCGGTTACTTGAACAACAAAGAAATTGATCAGAAAATGTCACATCCAAAATCAGTCAGTATTTTGCAAATCAGTTCAAAATGAGTGATTATATAAAAAAAATCAATTATTGATATTAAAAAGTTGATTGCTTGAAAGTTAAATTTTTGATGTATTTAAAAACTAAGCAATATTTAAAAACTAAGCAAAATAAAAAAAAAACTAAGCAATATTTTTGAAAAATCCATTCGACAAATATAGTATGTTAAACACTCAAAAAATAACTTGAACGTGTATGTCCGATCTCATATGAACGATTTTATTAAGTGACGATTGGAATTTACCCTAACTTCGTGAGCTATTTAATTTTTTAAGTTAATTAAAGAATCCGTAAAATGGATAAAAAACCAAAAACTCATATCAAAGTTCAACGATCAAACGAACTTAAAACTGAGTTTTTTTTTAAGTTTTCTTTTAAACCTGAGTTAACACCGTAAAACTTGATCTGTTGATATTAATTTGATGTACAATGTCGTCACTTGAATATTTATCATCATATGGTATCTTTTTTAAGTCGGCAGAGATTGTGTTTACATCAAATTTTCTCTTTGCGTATGCTTTTGCAAAAATGTTTGACAAAAAGTTTAAAAAAATATATTGTGAGTTTGTGGACTTGAAAAACATATCGCCTGTTGAGAATCATAGTGGCGAAACTACAAAAAAAAAATTTTTCGAGTTAAAACTTCCAAATGGCACTAAAATGACTCCTTTTTTACGTGCGTAAGTGGCGAAAGTATATTTCAACTCCTTGAAGCGTCAAGGAGTTGAAATATACTTTAGCCAGTTACGCACGTAAAAAATGAGTCATTTTAGTGCAATTTGGAAGACTTAACTCGAAAATTATTTTTTTGGAGTTTCGCCACTATGATTCTCAACAGCCGATATAATCGCGTGATAAGTAGTTAGCTATGGAAAGAAATGAATGAATTTGGTGTCGAATATAAATTCATGTGTGGTACTCGTATTGTGCGAATATATATTGGAGAGAGCATGTATTAGAGTGAACGGTGATTTGAATCAGTGATTTAATATTACAAAAGAGTAAAGTAAGGATGTGTTACATTGTTGATTCATGTGTGAAAGAACTACATATGTCAATGGGTATTTAAAACAAGAATCAATGTGTTTTGCAGTATGCAAATTATATGTGTGTTAGCCGAACGTGAAAATGTTTTTGAGTTTGTTAAGTACGAGTATATTGTATGAGAGATGTGAAAAAAAGATCTGAGAAAGAATTATGTGAAATTCAAAATCATGGAGATAGAGAAAGTGAGAAAAGAAAAGAAAATACGATATATGGATGAGCAATGAAATACTAAAGTTTATTAAGGAATTCTGCTATTTTGCAAGTATTTTATCAGATGTCTAAAACATTGAAATGTTCAGATTCACCCAGAAAGACGGAGAGTTAACCCTTCCCTTACGGTGATAAAAATAATACGCGTGTTACTGTGTTGGGTAGTGAGTACGCAATAAAAAATTAGCGATTTTAAATCGGAAAAATAAAAACATTCATAGATAATCCCCTTAATTAATTATAATTGAAGTTAAAAATTATAATAATTGAGATTTATTTGCTGAAAACATTAAAAAACCATCTGAAAACATTAAAAAACGCTCACGGAACGGGCGTACGTCTAACCTATTTGCAAGCCTAGAGGCAACTAGTGACGCGGAACGTCAGTCGCATACCCCGGCGCATACGCCTTTCCTTGCGACGTTGAGACAGTTCAGCTCCTCGCAATTCAGTCTAGTATGCAAGAAAGAGGTGCGAATATAGTGTCGCGCTTCCCGCATACTATTCACCTATCGTCAAGACGAGGCACTCGCCGCGTTTAAATGCGAATTTGTTTTCGATCTTTACAAAACACCTCGATGTAGTCGATAAATTCTGATTATTATTAATATTACAATATTTTTTAAATCAATGCGTAAATATATTATGGAGGAATACCTAAAATCTTAACCTTGTATTTATTATATTTATAGAGATATTGATGGTTATTAGAAGCAACGTGTAGAAGATACCCAACACAGGGAAGGAAAGGTCAAAAGCGTTTATAATAGAAAAGTATGCATGTTGTGGATATGGCCGAAACTAAAGATATTAGCTAGGATATAACGAAGTACATATGTGATATACCTCTCAACTCCAATCGGTGCATAGTTTGATAATGAAGACGATGCTGTAAAAGTCATATTTAACGTAAGTTTTTAATCAGTATATTTATTTGTATAAAACTAAATTAAAAAGTGTTAACTAAGACTTAAAAAACAATGGTAAAAACGTTTCATATCATTGTTGTATAACTGACATTCGATTATAAATTTTCTTCCATAATTAAGGTTTTTAATTTCTATTAAATAGTTATGGTAGATAAGCTATGTAAGTTAAACTTTTCTCGAGATAAAATAACTAGTATATTTTATAATGTTCAAGTTTGAAAATCTGAAATAAGTTTCATAGTCTTATCGCTAAGGTTTTCTTGCTTGAGTACTTACTAAGTAAAATCTTTATAGTTGACCTCTTATTTCTATGAAATTAAAACATTAAATTATAATAAGATATTATCAAATATACTTTTGTAAATTTTCTACGTTATGCTTAAGAAATTCGATAATTTAGGTTTTATTTTCTCAGATAGTGAAAGCGTTACAAGATATATTGTAGCCATAGGAAACAAAATTAATGAGACACTGAAATAAATATATTCGAACCAAACTGTTTCAAAATTTATTAAGATGACAGTCTACAAGTGTTTTAGCACCAATTTTATTAAGATGACAGTCTACAAGTGTTTTAGCACCAATTTTTAAATATTTGAGATTAATGTTGACGTGGAATGAAATTGAAAAGAGCCGAATATATGTTGTAGAAATGCATGCGTTGTAAAGAATACATGGAGTGACAATGCATGACAGCATATAGAATAAAGTGATTAGTGGTAAGTGTGTACTTAAGACTGATTTATTAAGTAAGATAAAAAGGAGCACTCTCAGATGATTTTGGCATGTAGAGCGAATGAATGAAGAAAGTCTAGCAAAACAAATATATAGTCCAAATATGACTGTGAGGACAAACCAATGAAAGTATGGTGGGATCAAATGAATGAAAATTAGAAAGAAGGAAATTTAAAAAGTCAGAGGATCGTAAGAGTGGCACTATGAATGTAAAAGAGGTGAAAGATGTGTGCCACGATTGGAACGTCTGGCGTTCTGTCCTCTTTGATTACCCTGACAGGTAAAGGATATGATGACGTATATAGGTTCTTTGTTTATTTATTTCATCGTTAACCCTTATTTGTTTTATTTTCTTTCTTTGTAAATAACAATGTATGACGAGCTAATTATACATTCATTCATTTCCGTTATTGTATCATCAACTATGCCACATGTTTCCAGGAGGTAACAGATATCGCCCTATCATTCGTATCAATCAGATCCTACCCAGAACATGTAGTTCTGATGTTCGGAAAAAAACTAGCAAGTGTTGTGAGTTTTATGTATCCCTACAATTCCTATTTCGTTCAAGAAACCTCATCTCTGTATTTTCACATTCCATCCTCATCTCTGTATGTTCAGCCAACCCTACTAGGTATCTACTCAGTGATTCACAAATAGGCCAGGGCAATTGGTCTTCAGATGTCATCTTTTCCGAGAACTCCACCCAGACGTCAGGTGTTTTTTTCTTTCCATTTGATAAAACGCGCTTCTTGCACTCCCTTCGTGAAACTACTCCTGGATTTCAATATCGGTGTTGCTTGGTAACCACATACAAGGCTTATTTATAAAATATGTCTATCTTTAAGACATTTTGTATACGTCTTTAAAAATGAAGCATTTACAGTATTTTTTTTCATTATTGAAAATTAAGTTTATGCGACAAAACTGTTATTTTGCGTAAAAGTTCATCGCAATTAAATTAAAAACTATAAACATTTCTTAAGTTTTCTTTGGAGCGTTCGTTTGCCTGAAATAACGAGATTCTATCAATTAAGCTTTTTCTTTTAACTATAAATTGAATCGACAACGAATTCTGTAAATAATTGTTCAAGTTTTTCAATAATTCTAGGAATCTCTAATGTGACTTTATTTTCAACAGCCCTAGATGAGAGGGAAAGGTGAAATGAAATCCATCGACGATTATACAAAGGAACTAATCTATCAAACAGATCGTCGATTATAAATTTATGAGATTTTTTATGAATTTTAATAAGCATCCCCTTTAATTATATTTTCTGGTATATTTATTTATTTTTAACTTTCAGTGAATGCTAGAAAACTGAAACATTGTATTTTTGTGTCCCAGTTTCGACTTCCGACAAGTTCTAAATCGTTCCTCATATGATATCTGTCGAATTTAAAGCTTTGGTGGTACTAACAACAATATATAAAGCATTGTAATTTATTTTTATCAAACACTGTTTATTCCACGGTTTTTTGTAACGGTTTAACCCTACCGGTTTCAAGGCTTTCAGTTCTTCTTCACGGGAGCACAAACAAGAATAAATTCTGTTCGAACTGGTACCGATATACTGTTAAATTCTGAGACTCTTAAAAATTCGGAATTGATTTCACTGATGGACTTATGCATCAAACAAAATTATTTTAACTTCAACAATAAAATATATAAACAAACAAATGGTTTAGCTATTGGCTCACCGTTGTCTCCCCTCCTCAGTGAAATATTTATGAACTTTTTTGAAAAATGTATTTTTAGGAGTAAATTTAAGTTAACTAAAAATGTTTTGTGCTGGTTTAGGTATGCAGATGACTTTATTTTTTGTTTGGATGGGTACCGATAGACAATTACACCAATTTCTTAAATATTTAAATTCTATAGAGAGTTAAAAATAAATTACAATGTCTTTAAACCTCCACAACGTAAATGCCTTAACTATAAACCACATAATATATTAAGCCATTCTGCATTATTTTTTTTCACTTGACAATACCCTAACCGTTGGTAAACCGCTTATCTTCTTTCCGGGGGTGTTGGTATCAATTTTCGATGACATCCAAAACATAAGGGAAATAAATCTAGTCGAATCCCCAATTTTTTCAGATAACAATAGAACAAACTCGATAAATGCGAGTGTTGCTTGCTTTTTCATGTCGTAATATTGCCAATATTTACGATGATAAACTGAGAAAAATGAATGATCATTGGAAATCTAAAGGGATTTTCCAATAAACTTTGTACCTCAATTATCAAAAAGGCCATCATACAACATCGGATTTCCGATCCTCAGACAGTGATTATAGCAAACAGCCAAATCAGTTCGTGTAAAAAGAATTTTTTGCCTCCGCACGCATCAAACTGGTGTTGTTAACGATAGCAATAGTTTTTATTTTTTTATTGTACTTTTTTGGAATCAGCAAATTCATAATATTTAATAATTTTGTTATGTTAATGAAATCGTGTTGACTTCTGTAAATAATCCCTTTATTATTTAGTCTGAAAAAAACGCCCAAAATTCACACCTTACTCCCTTAAACGTATTCTGAGAATTATCCGTTCAATACTTGGAAACATAAGTGAATTTGATGTAAAATTCTATTTCAATAAAGTTGCATACGTTTCCGTTTTAAGGCAGATAAAATAACAGGTTAAATAACAGGTTAAAATATCTAAGTTAACCTTAACCAATATCTCTGAACTAACTCGGATATCTTATTGATTCTTCTTTTATGTACGGTACGACTCACCAATCAAAAACCCATTGAACTGTGACAAATTGACTGGTAATGCAATATGCGGAAACATTGACAATATCTATCATATAATCGCAAAAGGGTCTATATGATTTATCAAATATTCTATTTTATTTCTTTCCTAAAGATCGTCATACTTATTTTCAAGTACGCTGAATAGTTTTACAAAGTAAAATCTATCAGTAAGAGTTAATTTATTTTCATGTTCGGATCATCAATTTTTAATTACATCCATGCCATATGTTTCCGATACGAGGCAACATAGATAGCCCTATCTTCGCATCAATCAGGTCTGGTGCCGAGCATGTAGTTCCTATGTTTGAACTAATTTATATGTGCTGTGAGTTCTATATAGCCACCACAATTACCTTAATTGCAACTTTCATTCAAGAAACTTCATATCTTCGTATTCACCTTGCATCTCGTCGCACCTAATGAGATTATATTCAAGCCTCTTCAAATATGCCAAGGCAGTTGGTTTTCAGGAAGAATATTGTCATTAATATGTATTTCAAAAGATAATTATAATAAATTTTTCTTAAATTGAAACATTTTTGCTCCAAAAAAGTTTTCTGTCATACTAACCACGTTCATTTATTTAACACTTTTATTGCAAATACAATCTGGTGGGATTATTGCTAGGCGGCAATCTCTTCCAGCCAACCAGGCAAAAGTAAATGAAGCAAGTTACTTGGCCGCATAAATCATTCAAATGACTATCTATCCCCACGAAATCCATAAACACATACGTGATCATATGCCCACGAACCCCACAAAGACGGACAATCACCGGAACATTATTTTTCATATAAAGTGAGATATCATCAATCAAAGGAAAAGGAAGGGATAGTGGAAAGGAAACGAAGAGAAAAAAAAATCAGGAATGAAACACGTTATTTTACTGACTAGAAATAAACAGTTTTTTCAGTCGTTTCTTAAAGCATGCCAAGAACAGAGTTTTATATTGTTTTGTAACTGATTCCAGTCTCACCGCATGGACATTAAAGGACGACTTAAAAAAGAGGAGCGGTGAACTGGAAAGGCCAATTTGAGCGTAGCGCTAATCCTTGATTGAAAAGACGCTGAAAATTTTCGGCGAGATAAGAGGGGATCGTGGGACAGTTAAGGATATTATATAATACAATAGAGAAATTATGTGAATTTGGCGTCTGTTTCGAACATTCTACCAATTCAATGCCTTCATTTATTTGTAATTATAAAGTAAATGCCGACATTTACTTTTTATTTATAAATTAACTATATTCTGGGGTAAGTTAAAAAAACAAGGGGCCACTCATCACTGTTAGCAGATTTAAGATTCGATGGTCACACAGTATTCAATTGAAGACATTAAGGGATTTTAGTAAAGAGACATGGTGCTAGAAAGAACCGAATGAAAACATAAGAGAAAGGTATATTTCTGTATTTTTTATTAATGAAATCTAAAAAGATTTGTTCTTGAATACCCACAAAATATTAATAATCTGTAAACGTTGGTCTCATTCGACATTTATGAAATTGACGCGAGGCTAAAACCTGTGTTAGACTCTCTCTAGTATCGTGTTTCCCAACGTGGGGTCCACGCCTCACAGGGGGGCAATTTGATTTTTAAGGGAGGCAATTCGAAAATTAACTCGTTCAGAGTTTAAGTTAACCGTATTTTTATATTGTGGTTTACGAGCATGATACAAGTATAAAAGATATAGCTTTATTTGCAATTATATTATAACAGATATTTGCAACAGGTTCTGCAAAAAGATGACAAAGACGTGAAAGCTATGCCACTCAGTAACAATACTGTTAGCAGAAGAATAAACGAAATGAGTGAAGATATTGAAATACAACTTGTTGAAAAGCTGAAAACGAGAAAATTCTCAGTGCAAATGGATGAATCAACTTTGAGGGACAGTGAGGCCGTATTAATAACTTACGTGAGATATATTGATGAAGGGTGTTTTGCTGAAGAAATGTTGTTCTGTAAATCATTAGAAAGCACTACTACCTCCAAAGATATATATAATAAGCTAAAAAATTACTTGGATGTCAATAATATACCAATGAAAAAATAATATCTTGTGCTGCAGATGGTGATCCTAATATGATGGGCAAGAAAAATGGCTGCTTAACATTGATGAAAGATAAGAATCTTAGTTTAACACTTTTGTCGCGGCCGCTTAGTCGTATTTTGTCGCGGCCGCTTAGTCGTATTTTGATCGCTTTGTAGCGTCACCGTTACGTTAGGGGGGGGGGGCATAAGAATTTTAGAAAGGTTTAGGTAGGGCATAGCACAAAAAACATTGGGAAACACTGCTCTAGTGCATTGGAATCGATTGTACGAATATAATGGGGCATTCATATGCTGAAATTGCATTCCGCCTTATTTCTGACGAAGCGGCGTAAATAATAATTATCTCAAGTGATTTTAAAATTTTCCAAATAAATCCTATAATTTTCAGGCTTTATCATCACGAATCGAAAAAGTCGAGTTATCTAAAATAAATATGTTTGAAATATGCACTTTTTTTGTTTGCATCTGTCTATACTCTCCTTTGCACACGAATGTCAGGAGTGACGCGCGGTCTTGTACGTCCGCCTTTAAACGGTTCCGTATTGTGTTAACAACATCAACTTTTGTGTTTTTGTCAAAATGCTGACGTGTATTTTTACTTTCGGTTTCATTTTCAAATAATAATTATTTTCAATATTTTTTTTTCATATCAGTGTCTTCAATACTTGCTTTTTCAATATTATATATTTGTAATAAATAAATCTCTTACTGTTTGTATATTCAAAATATTGATTAAAGATAAATTTTCCGTTGGTTAGTAAATATATAAATAAAACCCAGTTCCCTTATATCTAAAACTCCATCAAACGTTAAAAAGTGTAGTTAGTTATCAATCCCCATAACCCACAAATTGAAGAGTTCGAGTGTGACATAATTGACTTATTCTCATCACGATTTCCTTCAACCCTGTCTTATAACTGAGATTTTACATCCTCTACGGTGACGGAGGAGGCTATTACTAAGGGGAGTTTGAGAAAGGCTTACCTCTGTGCGTTCCTGTTTCAGCATGTTTCTTCCAATTACGTTGCATGTACAGTCTTTACACTATGTGACCCGAGACGTGCGCCTAAGAACTTGATATTCCGTACATAAAATCATAGAAATACGATAGACTATCTCTCGTGATCTAGTTGGATTTTCAGCCAACCTGTAGATGGAAGATACTAGAACATTTGTTGTGTGCTAGCTATTGCATTTCAGCAAGGACACAGTCTTGACACATGAAGTTCAAAGTTCCATTGGGGAGGAAATTAAACTTTCAAGACAGCCGACATATTAATAGCTTTTATTGGATCGAGTTTTATCTAACGCTAATTTTTGTGTAGAAATTTTTCGAAGAAAAATAAATTAAATATTCATGTCATGTAGCAAAGATGTGACGTTTAGTAAATTAAACATGTCAGTTTTAAGGATAACTGAAAATAAATTCAACCGATTAATTACACTTCTTAAAAATCACTGTCAGTAAGCAGAAAATAATTTGAATTTCGTAAATTTTCTTTACCAATTAACATTTTAAAACGGTTACGTATGGTTTGAAAATACTAAAAAAATATGGTAAGAGGCCAAAATTTTGCTGAATGGAAACTGACAGTACTTTTTTGTGATTTTCGACAAAAGTATATGTTATGTAAAAAGGTTGTGTCAATAAACTCTTTTTTATTATTTTTATTTATTTATTTATTATCACATATGACAAGAAATATACATAATTTGCGAAAAAAACAACAGGTAATTTAATTTGGACTTACAATTTTAATGGATCTGGGTTTATTGCTTTTCATTTGTCGTATCCCCAGTAAACTAGGCTTTTGCCTGTATCTCACTGATGATAATGAATATAATGACTAGCAGTCCACTAAATATCAATGCAAACTTGTAATGAAATTTTAACATCAGAAACATCATGTCGCATCATAAAGAATTGACATCGGAGTTTGAGAGGAAACAATATTGAGTATCTTCATCAATCCTTCCTTCCCTGTGATATGTAACTAGTACACATTGGTTCTAAAAACTTTAATATCTCTATAAATATAATAAATACAGGGTTCAGATTTTAGGTATTCCTCCGTAATACATTTACGCATTGAATGAAAAAAATAATATTAATAATAATAAGCACTTATCGGCCACATCAGAGATATTTTGTGAAAATCGGGAATAAATTCACTAGCACAATCAAACGTGTGTCACGTAGGTATATTAATTCTAAAAAACCGCTAGGGTGAGGAAGCGACGCTATTCACGTCTCACTCTCCCCCCACTTCGGTATATGGGAACGCAAGAAATAGAATCTCAGTTCGCTTGCTTCCCTCGCTTCAGTAGCATTCGGGCATCCATTCGTGGTGGTTGCTTTGCCCGTTTTGTAAACGTCAGCCGATGTTTTTTTCATGTTTTCAGCAATTAAATTTGAATTATTATCACTTTTGACTTTAAATTGAATTAATTTAGGCGATTGGCTATGAATGTTCTTATTTTTCCGATTTTAAATCGCTCATTTTTGCATGTGTATTGAATACACAGCACCGGAACGCGCGATTTTTTTTAGCACAGGAACGGAAAGGTTAAGAGTGAATTTCTACGTTTCATTCTTTTAAAATATCCCTCACTTGACCCAACTATACTTGATCTTCCACTTACATTTCCATTATATGTTTGTTTTGTTAGTCTTTTTTTATTAAATTGTTCCACGTGCCTAAACCATCTCAACTACCTCTTCTTGTTAACTTCTTCTCAACACGTTCACAATAATTCTTAACTTTGTTCTGGCATACATTGTTAAACATTTCTTATATGGTATTTTATATATCTTCTTCTTCGTCTTCCTAGTGTCATGTCAGGTCCCCCAACGTTGACTATCACCTGAGAGTATCTTTGTCCCCGGCAGCCCAAAAAAGATCCCCAATGCTCCTTATACCAGTCCAATCACGTTTATTGCGGAGCCAGGAGATTTACCTCCTGCCAACACCTCTTCGACCCTCTATTTTGCCTTGGATGATCAGGTGCATTAATTTGTATAATACTTTGCTCCTCTAAGTACATGACCCAAATAGGACACCTTTCGAATTTTAATATTAATCAGCAACTCTATCAACTTTGGCTCTTTTAAGAACCCTTGTTTTGCTGACCATATCCGTCCAGGGTACCCGTAGCATTCTCCGGTGCATCCCTATTTCGAATGCTTCCAGTCGGTTCATACTAACATACTTACTTTGAGGGTCCATGATTCCACTCCATATGGAGCTAACTTATAACGACATATATTTTACGATCGTTTTATAAGAATTATGAATATATATGTTATAATTTATTGAAGCAAATGTTTGAATACAAGAGGAAGAAGTTTTTTTTTTTGAGATAATAAAACTGTTGATGTTTTTATTATTAAATGTTAATAATCTGATTTCTATATTATTTATAGTTCAGGCATTAACATTGTGGAGGTTTGGCTCTTTAAACAACCCTGTGTTGCTGACCATATCCTTCCAGGGTATCCGTAGCATTCTCCGGCGTATCCACATTTCGAAAGCTTCCAGTCGGTTCATACTTCAAACATTGAGGGTCCATGATACCACTCCATGTAATAACACTGACCAAACGTAGTATTTGACTAACCGTTGTCGAAGTTTCAAGTTTAGATTATCATCGCAGAATACGCTTGTCATTTTATTAAAAGCCGCACGAGATGATTCAATTCTGCACTTGACTTCGGTTTGTGGGTCGAGGTCTTCCACTAGGATACTTCCGAGGTATTTAATTTTTTTCACTCTCTCTATATCAGTACCGTTCAATGTAAGACGTGCTCCTGCGTGAATTTAATATACATATAGTAATTGATTTTAATTCGGATTTAAAAATACATATTTTACATTGTGTTAAAATTATTATATATTTCTTTTCTATGTACGCATTTCTACAGCATTTATTCGGTTCCTTTTAGTATGTTTCCACGTCTACGTTTTACTTCCGTTCATCAAAATTACCACCAAAAAACTAATGTAGGTTATCATCTTATAGCACATATAAAAATCGATGTTGGGTTCACTCAAATTTCTCAGCACTGACATAATGTGGTTTGGATTTTTTTGGATATATACGTTCAACTGATAATCTTAATAGAATATGTCCTTCATCAGTTTGCACACAAGTTCTTGTCCCTGTCCTCATTTGGGTACAGTGTAGAACGTTAAACGATGAATTTTACATCACATTGGTATTCATGGAAACAGCCACGAAACTGATTTCCCAAATTATCTACCCCTTGCCCTTATCGGTCACCAGAGCCTCGCTAGGGGTAGCGCTACCTGTCTTTATGTAAAATAAAAATATATCTCTTGGAATCAACTTTCTTTCTTTACACTCAACTTGTTTTTTTATTTGTGAAAATCGAGAATAAATTCACCAATACAATCAAACGTGTGACTTATGTATATTCATTCTACAAACCGCTATGGGTGAGGAAGCGCCGCTATTCACGTCTCACTCTCCCTCTACTTCGGTGTATGGGAACGCAAGAAATAGAATTTCAGTTTGCAGTTGTGTTTCTTCCTTCGAGGTATAACATACAGTGTAAGTCCATCTCAGTCGCTCTAGCGCATTCATCTGAGGTGGTCTTTTTGCCCGTTTTGTGAACGTCAGACGATATTTTTTTCATGTTATCAGCAATAAAATTTCAATTATTATCCCTTTTGACTTCAAATTTTATTAATTAAAGCGATTGGCTATGAATATTCTTATTTATTCCATTTTAAATTGCTCATTTTTACATGTACATCGCATACACATCGTGCGGATTTTTTTAGCACAGGAAGGGAAAAGTTAAGGAAAGTTTGCTCTTCTAGCAGTACTATATGATGTGTCCTTTAGCTATTATTTTTATTAGAGAAATAGAGGCAAGGACGGGAACCGTTTATGAGCATGGAATGAAAAATATTTGTGTGATAAAATTCCTAAAAATAATATAAAGTTTTTATTCTTAAAAATTGATAAAGATGTACATCTGAATGTACTATGAAGACTGGTTCAAAGTTGATGCAAATGAACAGAAAAAAATATTATAAAACAATATGCAATGCGTTGGCATACAAAAGATTTTGCCATTACAAGATGCTGTTTCCCATTTGGTGGAAAAAATAATCTTTCACTTAGGAAGAATTTTTTTCCATTCACGCATATGCTGAGGACAGCTTGGATTATCCAACACTTCAAAGATAGCTGACAGAACGGGAAGATTTCTTCGCTTTTTTATTTTAACAATTGATACGATATTCAGAAATATAGTTATATTTTTCAAGTTCAAAACAAACCAAATACAAAACCGTTTACTTACCAGTTAGTCAAATGCCTAGGAGCTGTAAAGTATTATGAAAGGCACTGCCTATGGGAATATCCAAGTTAAAATATCAACCAAACTTTGGTTCTGTAAAATAAACCTGTCCTAATGATTTTTTATGTCATATGCAGGATAAAAATATGCCACTATCTGAGAGGAAGCCATTTTTATATAGGGAGACCCTCAGACATGTTTTCTTTGAGTGTCTTCTATGCCAAGTATACAATTTTGACTCAATTATTTATTTATTTATTTAATTAACGACACAACAGTGTCTTTATATACAAATGAACATGTGACAGGTTATACACGTACTTAAAATTATTGACAAATAATACAAAACTTTATCTTAAACTAACATGAAGATACAAAAAGCAGTAGTAATAATAAATTACAGTCATTGTTTTAAAATTATTTAATAATCTTTGAGAATTTTGTGGGAATTTTATGGATAGATATTGAGATATAGAAAACACATGGCCTCATTAGTAGATCGAGATGCAAGTTGCTTTGCAGAATTATAAGCTTCATACATGTTGATGCAGGGTTATTCAACTCCAGAGGCCAAGTATTGCCCTTAATGTTTTGTTCATATTACGTTATTTATATTAATAAAGGAGAACACAAAGTTAGAAGCTATTTCTAAATATTGTTGTGATATTCTGGCGAATACTACCATATATGCTCGTATACTTATATTAATTGTTGCAAAACTTGTTTTCAAGTCTTTGCATACTAATTATAGAGGAGTTGATTTTATAATTAGTATAGCAATTTTCAGTATAAAAGTTATTGCGCTGTCTTGTGGATCTAATGGGAATACGAAATAAAATTCTTGCAAGTAAGTGAAGTGCATCAATCACTGAATGAAGGATTTTGTAAAGCAGTACTATATCGGCTGTTTTTCTTCTGTCACACAGCTTCAAGAGTTTCACTGCATTTAATAAGTTGGTATAATTTCTTTCTTCATGTGGTATTCCAAGTTTAAAATTTATGAATCTTAAAAATTATAAATGTTCCCTGTCTATTCAACATGTTCCACCAACTCGCACTTAATTCTCCATTATTTTTTAGTCACATATCTGAGTTTAGGAGCCAAAACTCCTAAAATATTCTGTATTACAATAGTTTCTGACATATTCTTACACTACCTCCTTTTATTTCATTTTTTATTGGCACTGGCATCTTCTTTATACGATAGAACGCCTAATTAACTAATTATAATAATCGTTTGGGTATCTGTCTTGTCGACTCAATAATTCCTCCGAAGTAACAAAATATCAAATATTCTCGTAGTCAATTTAGATTATAATAGTTTGCGCTTTACACGGTTATATAGTAGAGACAGCCCTGACTTGTCCCCATGACCTACCAGAAGATAGTCTTGTGCACGGGTAATATAATAATGTAATATCTGGCATATATATATATATATATATATATATATATATATATATATATATATATATATATATATATATATATATATATATATATATATATATATATATATATATATATATATATATTGTACTTACTACTTTATCATCTTAATGTAAGGGTTCAATAGTTTAGGTGAAACTATTTGATAGGGTAATTCTCAGGTTACAACTGTTCAGAAACACTTGAGAATATTAATATTTAGTTACTTTATTTTGTGCGTAGATTATTTCAAACTCTGAGTTCCTCATTCAGTTGGTAATCATATTGACGATAGTAGACTCCCAATTTTACCTTTCAAAGATATTTCTGGTTAGTTAAAAGAAATTACTACATGGAAATCGCCTTACTGTTATAAAATGTCGAACTCAACATTAATTACTGCAAAGTTGAAGAGATGAATAACTGTAATGATGAAGACGATCTCCATGGCATAGTTGACAAGACGTCTGACTTCAGCCCTGGGGTTGCAGTTTCAATTACTGTTAGAAATGCTGTTCTTTTTCCATTGATTTTTGTAGATTTATGAATGCTATTTTGCGTCCTCAAATCTGTCAATGATCCTTTGGGAATTGTATATCTCATATTTAAACGTTTTTTGTTGTAAAATGAGATTAAAATGGGATTTTTTCATACCTATGATGAATACATGTTTCTTTAATTTTTTTTCGTTTTGTTTCGTGAATATGCCTCAAGCCGAACACACGCCTCGTAAGACAGAGAAGGACTTCGTTTATTTCATAATAAAAATTAATAAGTACAAATAAATTGAGAAAAATATATTTATTATATTACCTTATTTTTCAACTAAATTGTTGTGACCACATTATGCAAACAGTCCTAACTAAACGAAGTCTCACTAGAGCTCCTTGGGGACTGTTTACTGAAGCTTTGATCCGCTCCAGTCATGGTGAAAATATCTTAAAGGTTATTTGCTCTGTCTCTTGACAATTCTGTCGTAATTGTGTAATTAAATTGACGAAACTCATACAAATTCTATAGATTAACGTTACACCAAAACCTTATCTTACGGAAGAGGCTTTATCCTAAAGTCTTCATATTTATTACCTCCATATCCTAGTGGATAATCAGATATGAGAACGTGTATGGATGTAAAAAAGAGGTGAACGATGTGTGTCGCGATAGAAAAGGTTAACACTCTCTTGCTAAATGACATGATGGTATATATTTATGAGGTGATTGGCCGCCTGGTAACGCATTGGAATTCCGTGAGGAAGATTGCTGTTTCGAACCCCGTGCTGTGCTACTCCTTTCGAATGACACAGACATTTAGCCGCCTAGTATTCGAGGGCATAAGAATACATATGACTTCGGTCATATTTGTTCTTTCAAAAAAAGAGGAAAAAATAACACAACATGTCGGTGTGCTCCAATCGTCTCACTTCGGTGTGCCATCGGATACAGTATTCGTACAATGGCGTGACCGGTGAGTTTGCTGGTGTGCAACGGATCACTCACTTAATAAGAAACAAAAAACTACACGGCACAGCTTTGCTTTACAATTGAATTGATGTGGAATTGGTAAGCGGTTCCTCGATTACGAGGCCCAGCAAAGACGATGATATATTTCTAAACAATAGTTGAATTTTATCCATGAACCTTGAAACATTTTACGTACTGTAAAATTTTAAAATTTTAAAATGTAAAATTTTAAAATATCCAACATGTCCTATTTTTAGTTGAAAAGGGAGATAACAGTTATTTTAGAATTCCGTTGTGCGGTATTTCACAAAAAGAAGTTTCGCAAAGTGAAATATTGGTGCATTTGATCTTGATATTCCGAGCGCACTGTCTAAGGTATTATTCAATTTAAGATGTCAATTATTATTTCAAGCATTACTATTATCTAATTGGGTTGTTTAACGACTTAATTATTCGTATTTCTGTAGTTGTCACTTTTAGATACCAGAAATGGTTCCTGTCAAACTAAACATTGATTACTCGATTTTCAATATTCAATAATAATTCTATTAAATATCATGATTCTATAACAACAATCACAATTATATAACAGCAATCATAATTCAATAACAACAATCATAATTCTATGACAAAAATAGTTATTAAATAATAATAATCATAATTCTATTAAAACAATCATAATTCTACAACAATCGTAATTCTATAACAATAATAATAATTCTACAACAATAATCATAATTCAATAACAAAAATTATTATTCCATAACAACAATCACGATTCTATAATAACAATCATAATTATATAACAACAATAAAACAACTACAATTTTGAATACTGAGATAAGTAACTCAGTAAAATATATATTTCACGATACAATTCCACATTCAACACAATCCCATTCAATATGATTTGTGTGTGTGATGAGTTGGATTATTTTCACACATACACACTCATCCTCTTTTTTATTTTTTTCGTCTTAAGTCATGACTATGCGCATGCAATTTCACTATGAAACTTATTCCGATTTGCTGGAGAAAATTACTACGGAGCAATTAACCCAAGAGATGTATTTATTTAGCTGAAAAAGTTAGTAGTTAAATACTCAATATGGCTATAATATATGTTAGATGTAAAGGGTCTTTCAAATTGAGTTTTTTTTTATTCCTTTTTTTTTAAATTCTTGAATAAAACACACTACGAGTATTTGCTTTGATTTCGAAAAACTTTTTATTAGCCATTGAAGTATAATGTATAACATTTAAACACAAAAAAAACAATATCCTCCAAATGTTTACCTCTTGCAGTTCCACATATGTCGATCTACTCTTTTGTCAAATTATTCGATCATATTTTGGCATAATTGCGGTTCTAACTCACCAATAACGCGAATAATTTCGTCCTTCAGCTCAGGAATTGATTGGGGATCATTCTTATAGACCTGGCTTTTCACGTAACCCCAAAAAAAATAGTTCAACGAGTTTTGAGCTCCTTTATTTTATAAATTTTCGATGAAATAAATAAAACACATTTTTTAAATTTTGTATTCACCTCTGTCTTATTTGAGTTCTCTACTAGTTTTATTTGAGTTATCTATCGGTTTCAAGGGCCTCCGTCTGCCTCGTCAGGTGAAGATGAACTAAAGTATGTCTAAAATATT
Source organism: Odontocerum albicorne (assembly GCA_949825065.1). Taxonomy (NCBI): domain Eukaryota; kingdom Metazoa; phylum Arthropoda; class Insecta; order Trichoptera; family Odontoceridae; genus Odontocerum; species Odontocerum albicorne. The sequence continues at coordinate 1,840,065 of OX463850.1, forward strand.
TATAATGGTAATAGATACCTACAGCAGAGAGGGCCCCTCTCCCTATATAATAGGTAGGTTATTATTGAAATAAACTTGGTGGTTTATAATTTAATAAAAAAAAAAGGATTAAATTAAGTCTCAACATTATAAAAAACCAAGTTAATTTTAATAACAGTCCTCTGCTAAATATTTTTCCTGTCAAAAGTCGTCCTTTTGACGCCTACTTACTCCCCTACCCTAATTAGTCACTCCTTTCCTCAGACTCTCCTGTACCTATTTCAATTAGAAAAAGTGTATTTTAGACATGATTTAGTTCATCTTCACCTGACGAGCACGACGTAGGACTTTGAAACCGGTAGTGAACTCAAATAAAACAGTCATGAATACAAAATAAAAAGAAGTGTTTTATTTATATCATTTAAAAAATATAATCATTACAACACAAAGTGAAAGAAACTTTTCTTAGATTCCTTTATATTATTTCACTTTTCTTATTTATACGTATTTGATTAAACATGGTTCACTTGACGGGCTTGTTGCTATACATTAATTTCTTCCTAACAACCAGCTCAACTTGGATGCATTAATAGACAAAGCGCCATCAGCATTGGAAAAATCATCGCGAGCATAAATTGCACGAGTTCACCTTTTAATTGAACTTTATTTAAAAAATCGTATGTTTTTACCGTCAAAATAAAATCATGTTCGCGAAATTTTGACCCATACTCAGTAAATTTTTCGCAATAGAATAATTTTGCTGCAGTTAGGTGATTTAGGTGTTTATTGTTATATAAATTTAGTAGTTCGGCGCACGAGAGCACTAATGAGCCATCCGCTACTGCTATACAACCAATATCATTTAAAAAATGAAACATACGAATTTAAAACCTTTCAAACATAAACTATAATTTCATAATACAGTAGACCAAGCAAACTTTTTTCCATTTATGACATGCGGGTATTGTTTAAAAGTGTAGTTTGACTGAATAGTACTAAAAATGTACTTTAAAACTAAATTATAACACAATACAACAGGTACACTTTTTTATTAAACCATTATTTGTTAATCTCTGGCCCACATAACATATGTTATAGACCATAGAGAATAAACCTTGCCATAATGGTTGTAGGAAAATATAAGTATTTTAGTTACTTACTTTTTATTTGCGATACGCACTTTGATATTTGATACAGATGTGCGTATCACTAAAGCATAATGTGGGCGTACATCAGCCAAATAGGGTGTAAAAGATGGAACAAGGATGTAAGAAAGACGTTATCAATAAATGTGCCATAAGATGGCTTTTTCTTAACACTTCTTTAGTTTTAGCGGTTTGACAATAATTTAACGTCATAAAAAAATAGCATATTTTTTTTTATCTTATGCCCTTTATGATAAAATGTTTTAGAATTGGTAAACTTGATAGTTTCAACGTGAATTTTTATTTGTTCTTTTTGGTCAAAACTGTTCTCTATAAATATTATATATGTTTAAAATTAAACTCTACTTAAAGTAAATAGTAAACTACGAGTATTTGTATATACTATAGGTACACGGGTTGGCCATGTTATATAAGGGGTTTTTATCTGAATGTAAAATTCTTTTTTTTAAATTTTATTGTCAATTCCTCGTACGACATATATTTTTATTTATTTCGTCATTTACAGTATAACCTTATCACCATGTGGCAATCTCTTACAACCAACAAACCAGAAAATGTCAAGTGACCTGCATACTTAAATTTTTTGAAAAAAAAATTAAGTTCCAATGGGAATCAAACCTATAACCTCTGGATCTTACCAGCTGAAGTCGAGCGTCTTACCAACTAGGCCACGGAAATTTTCTTATTGTTAATTTTCAAGCTTTTGATTGATATTTGTTACAAATTATTTTAGAACATAACTGAAATTTCATTATCATTAAATAATAGGTATTCCTTGACTGAAAAACAACCTTTGAATCTTCACCGAAAATTAATCAGAAACTTCCGCCCTTTGCTTCTGTATAACAAATAGCGTATAAAAAAATAAACTACGCTCTTGTACAATTTTTCAAGGGTACAATACATATTCTCAGAATGATCAAATATTTTTTTCGTCAAAATAATGTATAAAATCATTAAGCTTGCGACTACCACTCGCCGCAGAAAAAGAACTAGAGGTTGCACTTTGTCCATATGTATTTTTGCTTTAACAGAGGCGTTCATGTCTCTCTTCCACCAAGCTTATTTTATAGACTAAAATAACTATTCATCGTGATCTTTCTTTAATATTAACATACCTTAATATTCATCGTGATCTTTCTTTAATATTAACATACCATAATATTCATCGTGATCTTTCTTTAATATTAACATACCTTAATATTCATCGTGATCTTTCTATAATATTAACATACCTTAATATTCATCGTGATCTTTCTTTAATATTAACATACCTTAATATTCATCGTGATCTTTCTTTAATATTAACACACCTTAACATTCATCGTGATCTTTCTTTAATATTAACATACCTTAATATTCATCGTGATCTTTCTATAATATTAACATGCCTTAAGGCTATCTGTGGTATAGAACATTAAAAAAAGTGTCTAGACACACAGTAAAAACAGATAATTTATATTTTTCAAAGCATTATTACATACATACCTTCCACCATAGCCCTGTAGAGGTAGGCAGACAAGATCGAGTGCCAAACTTTCCTATTTCGATACACATTCTTCGCATTTTCTTCATCCATACACATTCTCATACAACTCCTACGATTTTTCTAACTTTTAACATTTCCTTATTTCAAAATATCATTAACTTGATCAAATGGTGCTTTCCTTGGTCTTTCTCTGCTACGCCTTCCCCTCACATCTGCGTTAAATATTTGTTTTTGTTTTTAGTATTTCTTCAATCTACGTGAACAAATCATCTCTGATGTTCCTCTTCGTCTTACTCGACATATCAACATTACGTTTACATTCATCTCTAATCCTTTCATTCCGTATTATGTATTACATTGTCACCTTATTTCAAAGTCGAACCGAGTGGTCCGTAAAATATGACGTATAAATGATGATTACATTGTCACCTTGTATTACATTGTCACATTGTCACCTTATTTCAAAGTCGAACCGAGTGGTCCGTATTACATGTATTACATTGTCACCTTATTTCAAAGTCGAACCGAGTGGTCCGTAAAATATGACGTATAAATGATGCTTTGGAATATCAAAAATTCTTCCTTCACCAGATCGGAGGGATAACTTTATTTGTGCACCTCTTCAAAGGTTGATCGATTGTAGAGATTTCTTCATTATCTCATTTCGAGTTTTAAGATAAGTCTGGCATGATATTCGGATGCATGATCTTATTTGTTTACATTAAAGATAAACCGAAAACAAATATTTTATATCCTCTCCAGTATTTCTTGTAACTCCCCACTAGCATCGAGATAAGCACCCTCATAGTCGATTAGGGGTTAAATGTAGCTTTGGGCTAGTAAGATTTTGCTTTAGATAAGGAAGGAAATGCGCAATCTGTTGAAGAAAATAAAGAAACCGATTAAGAACTTGATAATTTTATATGGCAATAAATTTATTAATTTATTTAACATTTTCAAACAAATAAATCTGGCAGATTTATTGTTTTAATGGATTTTTTTTTCGACTAACCAGCTTGTTTTTAACAATTATTGTTAATTTAGAATAACTATAAAATATAGATATCAATGAAAATAGGGATAAAGATACGAATACGTATGTTAAGAACGGGTAAAAATTGTACTTTTGTGGCGATGAGATTTGAAACCTCGTCGAAAAATATTTGGGAGAATACTTTTAAGTGAGGCAAAAATATATTTATGTTTTCAGGGAATTCCACCAAAAAAATCATATCCTTTCTTTTTATTTATGATTAAGACACATCGCTTTTCTTTGAAGAATCTTTTCCCAAGGGTACCCAGATGTACAATAAATCTCTAAGTTGTATATTTAATTCAGCGCCTTGGTTTGTAACGTCATTGTGGTTTTTCGCATATTTTTGCAAAATAAATAAAACTGTTCTTACATTTCTATGGTGAATTATTCGCACGAGTTGTTGAAATTGAATATTCTCTTTTTTGAAAAATGTAAGAAGTCTTTTTCTTTAAAGCACTTGTCTTTAAAGATTGGGTATCATAATGGTTATTTAGAGCTTAAATATGTTACTGACTGGGAGAAATGAAGGTTCTTTATGCAGTGCGGTTAATTCGCTATCAAGATCTACTGTAATAATTATGACTGCTCATTAACTCTTCCTTCCCTGTGATGTGTAACTAGTACACATTGCAGCTAAAAGCTTTAATATCTCTGTAAATATAATAAATACAGGGTTCAAATTTTAAGTATTCCTCCGTAATACATTTACGCATTGAATGAAAAAATAAAATTAATAATAATTGGCACTTATCGGCCAAATCAGAGATATTTTGTGAAAATCGGGAATAAATTCACCAATACAATCAAACGTGTGCCAGTGTGTGACGTAGGTATATTAATTCTAAAAAACCGCTATGGGTGAGGAAGCGACGCTATTCACGTCTCACTCTCACTCTACTTCGGTATATGGGAACGCAAGAAATAGAATATCAGTTAGCTCGCTTCTTTCGCTTCAGTAGCTCGCGGGCTTTCCTTTGAGATGATCGTTTCGCCCGTTTTGTGAACATCAGCCGATGTTTTTTTCATGCTTTCAGGAATAAAATTTAAATTATTATCACTTTTGACTGTAAATTTAATTAATTTAAGCGATTTGCTATGAATTTTCTTATTTTTCCGATTTTAAATCGCTCATTTTTAGATGTGTATTGAATACACAGTACCGGAACGCGCGGATTTTTTTTTAGCACAAGAAGGGAAATATTAAAGAGCATAACTCATAAGAAAATAATCTTCTTTCTAAGAATCCCTGTTTTCTTCGGAGGCTGGTGATCATCATGAATACCTTGACTTTTAAGACAATATCTCTGAACAAATATATAGTACCACAAAGAAACCACTGTCGTAAGTTCTTCAGCCATGAGACCCATCTTCTTTCTGCATTTCTTCGATCCTAAATTTTCCACCACAAGATCTGTTGATGGATTTTATATTTTTATCCTCGCATTATACGAGTATGTTTAAAGTACTCTTGCATTATCTGTCTAATGGTGGATAATAAATATCTATCTTAAGTGGATAATAATTCTCTACCAGCCTATTTTAAGATCCGTTATTATTATGGACTTTGTTGACCGATGAAACTCACAGCATTCCACAATAGCACTACATTTCAAAAACATAGAAAAAATTAACCAGTTAAAATTGTATAATCATTCGTATATGTATTTCATAAGTGTTTTTATATGATAGAATATTTTTTTTAACCTGTCGAGTTTATTGCTATGTGACAATCTCTTCCAACCAACCAGAAAGATGTTTTTATAGGCCCTAAGTGTTAACCAGACTGGAATCCTATTTATAAAAATCTGGGTTTCAGCGGGGATGGACCCCGCAACCTCCGGATCGGCAGACAAGTGTCTTACCACCAGGCCACGGAGGTCGTCCCGTGGTCTCGTAATATTGGTCCCAACATGACGATATGTAAGCGAAACTTGGACGAGGCGAAAAAGCTACAGAAATAAGATAAATGCGGAAGAAATTGAGAGTGGCGCGTGGAATGTTTGGAAAAATAATGTACAGCAGGATAAGGAATGAGGATATTAAGGAATAATGTAAAATTAAAAAAGATGCCCAGTGATTTGCGAATGAAGCACCAGAAAAAAAAGAATAAAGGATGATTTTTTACAAAAAATAATAAATCGTATGATAGGCTTAGGAATACCTAGAATTATGTGGTACGTCCAAATTAATCAAAGTATGCAATAAGAAGGAGTGAAAAATCTTCATTATATGATATTAGCGTATGTAAGACATGGTGTATGGATATGGCAGACATAAAATATATGTATATACGTGCCCTGACTTCTTGTTAGTCTTCCTTCATTAATTCGTTCCCCCTGATCACACCATCTCAGAGTGCTCTTCTTCGTCTTTCTTAATACACAAGCTTTCTTAATACACAAGCTTTAAACCGGTTAAGTGCTCGCTCTGTGTTGGTGTGCCCGTGGGGCTGACCATACAAAATTACAGAGTTAAATCGCTCAATGTTATGCCTTTTTCTAGCCACTGTCTAGTACTAATTCGAATAATCAAAAATATGAAACATGTAGAGACATCTATTGAGATGATGAATAAATACTATAATATAACAGTTTACAGATATTATCGAATTTACAGAGATTTACCTAAAAGCTTCGCATGACAATCGACATGTGTATCTAATACAGGATTGTCAGACCAAGCGTTTTACTTATTTAACCGTTGAAATTTGAAATAATTTTACAGTTACATTATTTACTTTCCGTACGTTATTAAAATAATTAATATTTTCGTGTTACATACACTTTTAATTCTATCAAATATATAATTAACGTATGTTTCCGTATTTTCCGAGTTAAGCTGTGACAACCCTGACATTTTGTTCAAGTTTTAGTTGTGTTTTTCTGAGTGAACGGCGGCACAAACGACACATATTGTACATATTTGGTAAGTCTTCATAATATCATTTGAATATATATATATATATATATATATATATATATATATATATATATATATATATATATATATATATATATATATATATATATATATATATATATACAAAAGATATTCTATTGGTTTTATTTTTGCTGAAAAATTCACGGCCCTCCGGGATCAGCCATACTAATACCTTGCGGCACTTAAAGGGTTAATACTTATTTTAAATCACTTCATTCTGTATTTTGTCATACATTGTCACTTCATGTATTTTTTTAAGTGCACATACTTCTACAGCATTTATTCGAATCCCTTCCGTATTGTTCCAAGTCAATGTTTCACTCTCATATAAATAATGTTGTAGATCTTGGCAGATTTTGGTACTGCCCCGTTCGAGTATGCATTTTTCAGCGCTGCATTGAGTATATACATATGTTTTATTGTCCCATCGAAATATGTATGCTAGAATATAATGATGTGGAAATCCGCTCACACTGCCTACCTCAATAAAGATGTGGTGCGATGATGATGATGATTAACAGTTTTTTTTTTTAAATGTTACTAGTAAATTCGTACATTTTTGCATAAACTTTTGTCCACAATATTTTAAAATATATTATAATATGAATGCATCATAAAAATCCATTAAACATTAAAATATTCTGAAGTGTTCGTATGATATTAATTGCTTTGTGAATAATACTTTTGAGAAACGAGGAAAAGATATACAATTTCTTAGTACATTATCCAGTTGACAGCTTCTTTCAGTTGATATTCAAAATAGGGGAAACAATTTGAAGGCGTCGTATGTGCAAACTTCGACGTATTTTTGTTCAGTAAATATTCATTTCCCTTTGACACATTGCACCTTTGTAAGATGATAGAAAAGAGCAAGGTTTTAGTACACTTTCCAATAAAGCATTTTGAAAGGAATCTCGGGATGGTTGCACAAAACGATATACACTATCATACTGAAGGTGCAGCTCATTTTGTTCAGGATATTTTCATTTGCTTTGCGAATCTCTATGTGAGCCATGAAATAAGTTGTACGTTAACCTTTGAAGCTTTTATTTTTATTTTTGTTATGAGCCTCAAGTATTTTCTCTCGTTACTTATAAAGAAATAACATGGCTATTTTAGATTTTTTTATCTATCTTGAATTTAAAAAGAAGACTTTCGTCCTTAGTCGTATTATTTGATTTTTTTTAAAGAAATAAATGATAATAATAAAAGAGTTATTTATTTATTTATTTAACACTTTTATTGCGAATACAATATGGCGGGCTTATTGCCAAGCGGCAATATCTTCCAACCAACCAGACAAAAGTAAATGAAGCAAGTTACTTGGTCACATAAATCATTCAAATGACTATTCATCCATACGAAATCCATAAACATATACGTGAGCACATGCCCACAAACCCCACAAAGAGGGACAATCACCTGAACATTATTTTTCATATAAAGTGAGATATCATCATCAAGGGATGGTGGAGAGGAAAGGAAAAGAAAAACCAGGAATGAAACACGTTATTTTACTGACTAGAAATTAATAGTTTTTTCAGTCGCTTCTTAAAGCATACCAAGGACGGAGCGAGTCTTATATTGGTTTGTAACTGATTCCAGAGTCTCACTGCATGAACAGTAAATGACGACGTAAAGAAAGAGAAGCGGTGAACTGGAAAGGCCAATAAACAATATCTGTTTAAGCGTAGCGCTAATCTATGATTGAAAAGACGCTGAAAATTTTCGGCGAGATAAGAGGGAGAGTTATTTGTACAGAGCAATTTAAAGAGCAAACTCTCGATAAAAATGCTTTAACTCGGGATTCTAGCTCCCTATTGTTGATGAAGGGGCAGAGTGAAAAATACCCAACACGAATTACTAAAATCCTTAAAATACAATATTTTGTTTAATATATCGTGATATGCTGAGATGGTAGGGGAGCTTATTGATAATGGCTTCTAATCATTGACTAAAACGAGCTTTCTTGGTGAACACTTCACAGAAGAGAACGGTTTTATGAATGAGGGACACCTCGAAGAGATTGAAGAGTAGGCTGACTAACGACAGGCTAGGACTGCACCTAATCTATTAATTTACTAATAATTTTAATTTAACAATGCAACGACCGTCGTGACCTCGTTGAAAAGATGCCTATTTCCCAACCTAGAATAACGAGTTCGATTCCCGTTGGTGCCTGATTTTTTTTTTTTAATTTATTTATTTTTCAAAACAGGCTTTTAGCCCAATTACTTTAAAATTACGTAGAAAAAAATAAAAAATTATATAATATAAAATTTAAAAAAATGTATATGCATACATACGAGTACATACACACAAACATATGATACACATATATTCACAGTCACTTAAGTACGTTGATGAGTGCTTTCTAACGCGCTCAATCTAAGAAGAAAATTTACTTTTGCTTTTGGTAATGGGATATGAAATATGTCAATATCCGAAGCAGTCCCGTTCAGAAGAGTTAAGGCCCTTCCAACAGGTATAGCGGCTGGAAGACCCGTTCTTGGGTATGTTATTGAGAACAGTTCTTGCCGGCGCAGTCTAGTGTAATTGTTAGGAACATTTAACGCTAATCTTTGTAGTAATGCTGGACAGCTCACAACTCTTCGAACGAATTTAAAGAAAATGGTATCTGTCTGGTTTTCACTTAAGACTAGTTTAACACATTTCTGGATGGCTGGAAGAGGTCACCACATGGGAATCAGCTCACCCTTTTAATTGTACTATACATCCATCCATTCTGTCGTATTGCTCATGACAGCATCCCGTGATAACCTCCGACGACTTTTCTCCATCCATCACTGCAGTCCGCGGCGCGAAGGGCAGTTGTTAAGGTTAGTCCAGTTGCATCTCTCACTAGGTCAATCCAACGCATTGGGACTCTTCCTCTTGTGCGTCATCTTTCCACGCCTTAAGTAAGCACAAACCTCTCCAAACTATTTCCTTCGCTAGGAGTAATATGTACGGAGGACTCGATTCTCAGTTCCTTTAGAATAGAGGCGTTAGTTCGCCTTGCTGTCCATGGAGTTTGTAATATTCCTCATAATAAAAATGTATTACAATTATTTGACTGTAAATTACTTATATTACTTGAAAAGCGCTTTGTGCTTTTCAAAACTGCTCACAAGCGAAAACAGAAACATTGCCACTGATGTTTGAGCAGATATCTAGATTACTGTGACGTTATACGGTATATCCAATAAAGCTGGTTTAGAAAAACTCCGAGCCAATTTTTTAAACATTAGAGTGTAAATATTTTTTATTGCATATTTAATTTATAATTATCTAAACTTAATGGAAAAAGTTCGCCTATCTATAAAGTCAACTGAGTTCAAGTTTTCTATCAAACTGAAATTTTGTTTTTTTTTTCATTAAAAAATAGAGACGTCAAGTGACAAGCAATTTTTCTGAAACAAATTAAAATTTCTAATGAATCATTCAAAACAAAAACATTTAATAAAAAAGTTTTGATTGAAGAAAACTTAATACTATTTGAACAAAAAAAACTAAACTTGGCTTAGTCGATCTGAAATTTAAAATTCTTTTCTTTAACGGACAATTGAAATCTCACATTTCCCGACAAACTAAACGGAAAAATGTCAAGAAAACTTGAAGAAAAACGGTTAACTTATTCATAACTATTCCAAATGTTTAAAGTAAATCTTAACTTAATTTCAAACTTAACTAAGGTGTCCGGAGAAAAACAAAGCGGTTACTTTCTTTGTCAACATGACATAATATTTTTCTAAGAATAATGGAACTTGCTGAGATTACCCGTTTAAGTTTTTCCATGATTCGGAAAAATGAACTTCGTATCTTAAGTTTTTCACATTGTATTTTTTAATAAAGAATCTTAATTTTACATGTCGCGATGAGAAGAAAGATAAGGTTGTGCTAATTAAAATGTAAGCAAGATGGGATGAATAATTTATTTTTGACATATACATCGGATTTCAAAAGGTGGTTTCTCAGAAGATAGACCTTCTGAGACGCAAGTGTAAACACATTAAGTATTCATAACTTGTCATGTAATAAAGGCAAGTTAAGTAATTATTTTTGCTTGAGAAACTAAGTTACACTTCGCGTTACATTCATACGGCACATCATAGAGGAATTTTCAGGTTATCAAAGCGTCTACTTTGGTATTCTATGAAGTCAAATTTGAAAAAAATAAGAGAGAAGAATCTTTTACTTTTTTATAATATTAATAACGATATTAAAATTTAAATTAACAATTATATTTATAAGAGTAAAAATAAAAGCTTGGCGTGTAATCCATTTAAGCTCTGGTTTAGGAGTGCCAGCGCCTTGTGTCACTTTATCAGTCTATGGCAAAGCCGTCAACTGCGTGTACACGTACCACCCCGTCAGCGCGCGCACATTCCATAATGACACATCACATAATGTATGTAAGGTGACTACAAAGGGGGCGACAGCGTTGACGATACTGGTACCGACATGTACAGAGAATGAATTCCACAAGAATTCCATATATAGCTCTGCATGGGGTGCCGGATGGACGGCGTCCACCAGGGAGACCCCCGAAACGATGGAGAGATAGCTGGAGCTCAGCATCACAGGAGAACAATCCTGCAGTAACAGACTCTTGAGATTTTACAGAAAGTTTAAGAAGACTACAAAGTGCCTGTAAATTAGCAAAATCAGAGAAAAATAAATTCGACTTTGCATAAAATATACTTTTCATAAAGAAATGAAAGGTTAAAGAATATCTTTAAACCTTTTATAAATGCTGGTATGTTATGTTGCATCGCAACGGAACCACCCTTGGTTTTGTTTCGATCACCAAACGGTACTCGAGAAATAAACGTTAATTTTCAGTTTTTTAAGGCAAGCAAACTAGGTATACTCAAATTAAGTGTTTTTGTTATCTAAATCTCTGAGTGAATAAAGTTTATGTAAGTGTATTAAATGCAACAGGTGTCAGGAAAATATTTGTTCTTAACCAATAAAAAAACATACAAGTTCTAAAGAAAGTATTGTAGTTAATTAACATATCTGCATATTCCTAGAAAAAGTTATGTCGAAGGGTGCCTGTTGTACACTTGATTTAGATAAATGTGCCAATTAAATGTGAATATTTTATATTTCAAAATAAAAGGCTTAATCTCAAAGGTAATAAATGGTCATTACGTTCAAGAATTATACATCTTTAGTAATACATTCAAAATAATATCCAAAGAAATAATTATATTATAGGTGTTGGCAGGAGGCAAATCTCCTGGCTCCGCAATATACGTGATTGGACTGGTATTGGGTGTTAACATAAGTTGTGTCCGTTTTTTTTTTCAAATGAAGAGAACAAGAGGACACACCAAAAAAATTACAACAAATTAGTGAATGATGTATTCTCCTTCATTATTTACAACTTCTTGCCAACGTCCCACCAGATCATCGTCTTGCGCAAATGCAAACCTTGTTTTGCTCTGGGCGTTGCTTGTTGACCACAACTCACCCATTCTTTCTATTTCTTCATGTTAACAAAAAGGCGCCAATTTTCCTTACCAGTGGCCATGCGTAGCTCGATGACGCGCGAGCAAACCAGCAGAAATTGTCGAACGTTGATTTTTGATATTTTCACTCAAAACATGTGGAACCCAAGCGCCGAACTTCTGGACTTTTCCCATTGATTTAAGATAGCAGTATACATTCATGTGACTACAATTAATCTGCTCAGCCAATTCTACGGTGGTTTGAATGGGGTCTTCATGAATAATATGGTTTAAGCTGCCCTCATCAAAGTCCACTGGTCGTCCGGAACGCTCCATGCCTTTCAGGTCGAAATTACCGTCTTTGAAACGCAAACAACCATCGACAAGCTGTCCTTTCATTCACAGCATCTTCATTGTACACCTCGCAAATATCGCGAGCAGCTTTGGCAGCTTTATTCCCTCGATTAAACGCGAACAGAAGGAGGTGTCGAAAATGCTCACTTTCTTCTACTTGACATTCCATTTTAAAGGCTTCTAATCAAATAAAATAATATGTGTAACGTAAAAACAAACACAATATCATATAGAGAAGAAAATTTTCTTTCGAATGACATATAAACTTTACCATTTTGTTTCACTTTTGGTGCTCATTTTTAAATTTGGAAAAAAAAAAAACGGACACAACTTATGTTAACATCTAATATAAGGAGCGTTGGGGATCTTTTTCGGACTGCCGCGCCGGGGACAAAGATGCTTACACTTAGGTGATAGTCAACGTTGGGGGGATCTGACATGACACTAAGAGGAAGAAGAATATGGGTTAATTTATTTCGTCGACTTATTCCTTGTTTTTCAAAATGTCTCCGAATAAAGTCTTCTTCCCTACAGATAAGGGAAAACATTTTCTCTATTAATTCACCATCTAATTCCAAACGGAATCACAATAAAAAGTTCACCCATGAAGCACTAAAATACATTGAATCATACATATATATTACCTATCACGTCATCTCTTTACCTCTTCTACGTTCATACACACATCTATCATTCACTTGATCCAACCATACTTTCCTTGGTTGTCCGCTCTTACGCCATCCTTTCACATTTGCACTGTATATTTGTTTAGTTAATATTTCTTCATTCATTCATTCCACATGCCCAAACCACATCAGAGTGTTCTGCCTAGAATTCAAATTCGTCCCTTATCATTTCTTTCCATCTTCAATTATACATTGTCAACCTGGTATTAGACTGAATGGTGCCTCGACTGAGTAATTAAATTACTCTGTGGTGCAAGAAAGTAAAGCGCTTGTCTTCTAACATGGCGGTGTTTGATGCCCGTTGGAACTTAGATTTTTTCAAAAAGGTTAGTTTTCACTTCAGACCTCATAAACATATTTCTAGTTGATTCGAAGATATTGTCACATTGTAATAATCCCACAGTGTAATACATGCTCCGCTTAAACACTTCTTTAGCTACCAGAAGTGATTTGTTAAATAATAGTTCGCTCAAATTTTTAATTTGTCATTTAAAATTAAGTTAAATTAAAATTGAATACTTCAAAAGGGAAAAGCAATAATGTGTCATTTCACCCTGGTCGTCTACCCCAACAGGAACACGGCATGATGTTATGTATGTTTGTGTATAATACAAAAATACAAAATACATATGTTAGATAAATGTTTTGATAGTATATTGTAAAATATTTGTATGTAAATTCAATTTTGAGTTTCTATATCGTAAAAATGTTGCGAAATGAAGGACATGTGTGCCAGGAGTTGGAGTCGTCATATTAATTGCGTCGGATCTGATTGAATCCCGGATACGTCACAGGATGTCACGGGATATATCACAGGATATATGAAGAATATCGCGGGATAATAAAGCGATGAGGCGGGAGCCAAGCGAGCGCTGACAATATTAGCTATCGTAAATTTTGTAATATATTAAGCAGCTGGCGAACTGAAATCTGCTGAAATTTATCTGTGGATTGAATGCCAATAGATCCAAGTATAATATCCGTTAAATATTTAAGATCTTGTTTGAGTGAATTCCTAAATTAGAATGAGCCAAGTTGTTAGATCATTTTTGTCTGAGAAACCTACTGAAAATTTGACGTTCACTCTTAATTTGCGTTTCACTTAAAGCACCGTCTTTATTTACGTTTAAGTAAGAATTGAAAAAAAAGTGTTACATTACTCAGAATACGTTTTTTAAGTAATGTAATATTTTTTTTAAATATTACATTACTTAGAAATATTACATTACATTGAGTTTATATCACTGGAGTAGTCACGAAAATTGCAGTTCGTCATTGCAATTGTTTGAAATAATAGCCCACTCATGAAAAGGCAATGATACTCGCACTAGTCTAGCGGCTGAGAATATTATTACCAGACTGGTGCCCTGTTTTTATGGTTACCATCGGCAATCGAACCCGAATTCAAAGATGAAAATCAATTGTCTTACCATCAAGACCAATAATGACGACCTCTATGGCCTACTTGGTAAGACGCCTGTCTCACAGCTCGAAGGTTGCGGGTTCAAATTCCTCTGGAACTCAGATTTTTTTAAAAGGATTCCAGTCTAGTTTTTCTTTAAGGCTTCTTTAACACCTTTCTGGTAGGTTGGAAGAGATTGCCACGTGGCAATAATATTACCAGGTTGTATTGTATACAACGAAAGTGTAATACAAAATAATGTCGTCTTAAACGCTATTCACACGTCAAATACACGTTTATCTCCCAAACACGTTTTTAATGTGTCCTCGAAACCAATAAGGATATGTTTGATATGTATTATCAAAATGTACGATCCAATATGAACACTAAACACATACACTACACCTTAAGCCGAATGTGTTACATATCTGAAGATTTACGAAGATTTCTTTGCAGTTCTTCTTCCCTTAGTAAGTTTTCTGCGATTTGCTTACAAAATCTGTTTTTCCTAACATATACACTTGCAGAAATGTACATTATCTAATGATCACAACCAATTGGTTTTTTATTTTTACACCCGACTCATATATAACATATGTTATTTATTGGAACATTGCTCTATAATATGGGCGCCAGCAGGGATTACACATTCACTCATGCTAAAAAGGGTTCAGAAAAGGTTTCTCCGTTGTCTCTACATGAGAGAGTATGGATATTATCCCTGGCTTTATCCAAGTGTCTTCTTATTGGGGATGCTTAGTTACAGATCATTAGAGAGTGGAAGATCTCTTCCATTGGGTGTCCATTTTTTGTTTGCATAGGGGTAATTTAGTGAACCCATCCGTCCTGAACAATCTTGGTTTGTATGTTCCGGATAATTATACGAGACAACGCACCCATATATTGTTCTATCAACCTATAAGTCGAACTTACATGCATTTGAAGATACCGGTAGATAGGGCAATCATACTATTTAACCGTATGTGTTCTCATATAGACGTATTTCATGTGTCGCTCAGCTCCTTCAGGAAAAAACTCTTGAATTTAGTGTAGTATTTGAAATAATTAATTTTATTATTGTATATTATCTAACATGCTACATTTTGTCATTGTATTTTAGTGACAATTTAAACCATTTTTGTCAATATTTTAAGACTTATATAAACTATTGTAACATATAGTTTTACAATAGTTTATATAAGTCTTAAAATGTTGAACTGTTTTATTCATGTTTTTTTGAACTTGATATGTTTGGTCCTTTTACGAATAAGGGAAACCTTTAATGGGCGAAGGACCTGAAAAAATAAATAAATAAATGGAGTTTAAATGTAGTTTAATTTACAATCTGTCAATAACAGCGGGTTCGTGTCCTGAGTTAGAGCGTTCTTGAGGATAGCTTGCTCTCTAAACAGGACTATATAAATTATCTTTATATTATTGTTATTCTTGAGGTGTACCCACTATACGCAATAATACAGGTGTACCACTATACGCAATAAGACAAATACAAAGTCTAAATGCTAGTTGTTCCTTTTTCCTTCGCAACAACGAACAGCAGACGTATTATTTATTGACCGTTACATTTGAGTTTCTCCCGTGCATGAACACAAACCGCACTTTTCCACACACCCTTCAATATGTCATATTAGCGCTTAAATCTTCACACTTCATCATGGACCAGGGGAAGATGGTGGCCCAATTCAAACATTGTTAACGTAGTGGGGGTGGCTGATTACCTCCGTGGCCTTATTGATTAAATTCTGTCTTCGATCTCGATGATTGCGGATTGAAACCCAGATTTAAAAAAAAACAGCCTTACATGCACTTGTAGGATAGGTGAGGAAACTCTGAAACACTTTTTTTCTTTGAATGTTCTCTACGTGTCGCATATAATTTGTGTCCTATTTTAAATGTTTTCCGCCCGTTCAACATATTCAACATTATTTAGTGCTACAGTAGTTTCTCCCATATTGTTCCACTATCTCCTTTCCTTCACATTGTCATTGGCACAAATCATCCTCATTATGTAATAGATTGCCTAAGAAACTAATAATAATAATTAAAACCATGCCTTATATGTATTTAAGTAATTCATATACGTTTCAATATCAAAGAAACAATCAATTAAAAAAGTTTTCTTTAAAATAATTACTAAACAGTAAAATGTGAAAAATCTACAAAAACTTAAATAGTGACCAGCCTGTTACTTTTAAAAAAGAAAAAAATAAGTACGTCATTTTAATTTTAGTTTATTGTGTGGAGTTTTCCCCTTTAAATTTTGAATAATTCTATTTAAAAATATGGTTTATAATGTAATATAAATATCAAAGCAATTAATCCTTTTCTTCATACTTCCTCCATTCTATGTTGATACTCGTAGTGTTTACACTTCTTCCATTCCATGTTGATAGTCGTAGTGTTTACACTTCCTCCATTCCATGTTGATAGTCGCAGTGTTTACACTTCTTCCATTCCATGTTGATAGTCGTAGTGTTTACACTTCCTCCATTCCATGTTGATACTCGCAGTGTTTACACTTCTTCCATTCCATGTTGATAGTCGTAGTGTTTACACTTCCTCCATTCCATGTTGATAGTCGCAGTGTTTACACTTCTTCCATTCCATGTTGATAGTCGTAGTGTTTACACTTCTTCCATTCCATGTTGATAGTCGTAGTGTTTATACTTCCTGCATTGCATGTTGATAGTCGTAGTGTTTATACTTCCTCCATTCTATGTTGATAGTCGTAATGTTTATACTTCCTCCATTCCATGTTGATAGTCTTAGTGTTTATACTTCCTCCATTCCATGTTGATAGTCGTTATGTTTATACTTCCTCAATTCCATGTTGATAGTCGTAGTGTCATTCCATAGTCGTAGTGTTTATACTTCCTCCATTCCATGTTGATAGTCGTAGTGTTTATACTTCCTCCATTTCATGTTGATAGTCGTAGTATTTTGTAAATATTGGTGACTATATTGGGTCAATGTCTAAGTTTTGATTTTTAAGATTTAACTTCCCAATTTAAGTTTTAAAAGTTGTCTGAAAAAACGAGGAAAAATATTTGTTGATTATTCAAGAATTCTAGGTTCGGTAGTATTATATTTAACGTTCTGCTCTACACCAATCGATCTCTATTGTGCTGTCAATCAAGTCAGGAAGTTCTTATTGATTTTTTTGTAAAGTTCATAATTAAATTTTCAAAAACTTTTGGCATATTACGGTAAAACTTTTGCCGGTGTTGGTCAAGTCGCATGAAGTAGTCTACCTCTTAAGTAGTAGGCCTCGGCCACACAGGAAGGAGCCTCGCTTGATTAGAGCTATGTTGCGAGTTAGGCGACATATCCTAGCGAGTCAACGTACCGCATACTATCGCAGTGGCCACATTGCACGTTTCGCGCCACGTCGCATGACGATTAGTCATCGAGTGAATCTCTTAGCGAACAGACGTGTTGGTTAATTTACAAGATAGTGGAAGTTTTAATGACAGCTGTGTAAAAAAGGGAACTTTTGGGGAACCCATCGAGCAAATTATAGAAAAACGTACTTGTAATAAAATCACTTTGGAATGAAGTTGCACAGAAAGTAAATAAAGATGGTAAGTTGTAATGAAATTGGTTAGTATTGAGAGTGACATCGTGTGTTGACTCAACAGCTATCAACTGTGAAATGAATTTGTGCGTAGCACTTTGGTGTGGTCAGGCATGAAGTCACCATATGAGTCACGTAAAACCTAGCTTAGAACCTAACGAATCACTTTGGTGTGGCCTCTGCCTTAGATACATGTGTGACGTGTGAAGCTTTAGCAAGCGCATGCAGATAACTTGAAAGTCAAAATATATGTCATGTCAATATAGTAGTATTTTACACACATACACTAAACTACACCTAAAGACGAATGTACTACTATCACTTATCGAAAGAACTAGGAGGGTTTCTTTATAGTTCGTCTTACATTGGTAAGTTTCCTGCTATTTTTTTTAAATAAACATGTTTTTTATGAACATGTGTAGATCCGGAAAAGAACCTCTTCTAATTGCCGCAATCACTACCTTTCTATCCTTGCAATTAACTAATACATATTTATTTTGAAATATTTTTAATCTATCAATAATAATTGGTTTAACCCCCGAGTGAGAACGCTCTTGAAGAGAGTTTGCTCTCTAAACAGCGCTCGTATCGTTCTCGTATTCAAATGTTAGTTTCCATCATCTGGACCCACAGATGACATCCAAATTTGTCCAAAATAGGCCAGCTCCCTCGCCACTGGGACAATTATTAATTAAATTTCAATATTTCTCAGTAATGAGAGCCTCTTTCTACACAGTCATCGCTACTCTGGAATATTTCCTGCCTTCCTAATTGTTTAAAGAAGTCTGTTTTCTAAGCCACATAGTATGTGCCTCACAGCGTTTGAATGTATCGAGAAACTCTATTATGTGAAAAACATTTATGATATTATGTGTATTTCGATTTACAGTGGTACCTCGGGTTACGAACTTAACTCGTTATTTGATTCCATTCGCGAGCCAAAATGTTCGCAAACCGAAATTCATTTTCTTGGGAGCCATAATGAGGGTTAATTTAATGCAAAATATATTTTATATATGCTGTATATTATATATGTAAAAAGCAAAAAAAAAATGTATCAAGAACAACGAACGCAACGACAAACAATATTCACAACGCGCGCACCTGAGAACAACTAATGCGTAATTGCGTAATGCGCCGTTACAACTAAATCGTGTGCCAAGGCATTGTACGCAGATCGAGTCAAATTTTGTTCGGAAATTGTGTTCGTAATCCGATTTTTTCGTGACTAGAGGCGTTCGTGACCCGAGGTTTGACTGTATATATAACACTTTTAAGACGTACTTCAATAATACCACATTTCCAAAATCTCTGCATACATACCATCCCGCCATTTCTCTGTCGGGCTAGTAAAGGGGGCAGAGCGCCCGATTTTCCTAACTCGGCACATATTTTGCTACCTAGTTTTTCTAGGGTTCTAGTCTGGATTTAACTTAAGGCATAGTTAAAATCTTTGTTTTTATTAAATTAGGCTTATTGTCATGTGGCAATCTCTTTCAACCAACCAGAAAGATATTTTAATGGGCTCTAAGTGAAAACCAGACTGAAATCTCATTTTTTTTAATTTGTGTTCCAGCGGGGATCGAGTCCGAAACCTTTGGATCGGCAGACAAGCGTCTTACAACCAGGTTACGGAGGTCGTCTTTCTGGGTGGTTGATACAGATGCAACATGTTAATAAACCCATCAGGTTGTACTGTATACAACGAAAGTGTAATACAATAATTATAGATAATGAATACACAAAGAAACACAGTATTTTTAAACAATTCAAACGATTTATCCCTTTCACCAATATTTATCTCATTCACAGCTCAGTCAAGTTAACAAATTAGTGAAAATGTTATAATTACACATGTGTAGGTGGAGAGAAGAAAACATATGTTCTTCCGTCAGTTCAGGCATTACCATTCTATTATGAGCCATGACAGCGTTAAACCAAATACTCGTATGTCCACATCATTACTCAACCTTAATTATTATGAATTCCACGAACCAGATTTGGTCATATCCTTGCCTTCAATATACTCGTATATTTCTCCAAAGGTCATGCCAGTTTCTAGAAATGCTTTGAATTAATAGACTAGGTCCTAAATTTGATACCGTTAAATTGATGCCATATTACAAATCTAAATTTAGGGAATTGATTGCAAATCGTTAAAACTTTATACTGAATGCTCATTTAATGTTCATCTCATTTTAATATCTAATTGACAAATAAAACAAAAGTTTAATATTTGAGATTTGAAATACATTAATAATTGTTAAATTATATAATTAATTACATCTTAAAGAGGATTTAAGATCGATGTATCCAAAAATCTAAGGTATTCATCGTCATATTACCACGCTATGACCTTTTAGGGGTGTGTTGAGAGGGTAAGTCTCTACGTCTTTCTATCTACCCACACAGCTTTCGTCGTGTTCTTATCCATGAATGTCGTCATATACACTCTTATGTGCCTTATCGTCGCCAATACTGCAAGAACACTTATCTAAAATTGCTCAAATTTTACAGGGCAGACAAAAAACAATTTTTGTGCAAAAATATAATAAAATGAAAACGTCACTTGGTATTGCAGTTAAGAATAAATGCGTTCCGCGTTAAAAATAAATATATGTGTTAATGCAAAAATGTGACAATGATACAAGAGATGACAAAAAGTTACTTATACCAAAAAATCGAGTTATGTGTTTTTGCAATATTGGCGACGTTTTACTTTTTACTTTCTCCTCAGTTCAATTTTCTCCATCCACCCTTTCTGCGATCTACGTATTCTGTGCTCCTAATGAATGTCGGACATATACGACTATACTTGCTTCATAAATCTTTTGCAGATCATTCTCTACATGCGATCAAAGCATCTTAAGATGTTTTACATCTGTAATAAATAGTTTTACTTAATCCAATAATTTCCTTCTCAACCTTACATTTTAACAACAGAATTTTTTAATTAGACATGCTTTTCTATGGTGTTTTTTTACCATATGACGTTGTTCATTTTATTAGACATTTTATTGCTAAACAAATGGCAAATTTCGTACCACATGCCAATCTCTTCTAACCAACTTGATGAGAATAACGCAAATTCGTGCCAACTGCTGGGTGAAAGGTTACTAAGTAATTTTCTCTACGAGTATTAGACAAAGAAATGAAAACAAAATACGAGGCATATCCAGAAAGTAAGTGTACTGATATTTTGTAGGTTACAATTTTTTTTATTTAAACAAAAAAATTACTTGGTTACCGTAGTACATATGTTAGCTATTTTTCGACATAGTCGCCATTCCTCTCAATGCAGGTGGTGAAGCGGGGTATCAACTTTTTGATGCCTTCCTCGAAGTAGTTTCCCGCCAACCCCTCCGTCCACTTCTCCACCTCCTCATTTACCTCCTCGTCGGTTGAAAACCTTTTTCCACCCATGTGCAGCTTCAGGGAGGTAAAGAGATAGCCCTCCGCATTTTTTTTAGGGCCTCACAGTATCTTGCAGAGTTGATGATCTCCCCTTGAGGCATATATTCAATTAAAATTATGCCTTGACAGTCCCAAAACACGAATGCCATGATTTTCTTGGCTGAAATTGTGGTTTTGAACTTTTTAGCGGAGGGTGAAGAAGTGTGACGTGACCGTTTTTAAACTTGCGACACCACTTGTACACACTCGTACGATTCATAACTTTATCACCATATGCAGTTTTCACCTCATTATAAACCTCAACCGGAGGTTTTCCCTTCCAAACGAGATAACGGATGACGCCGCGTATTTCGCACTTGGCGGGAGATTGGATTGACATTTTTCACGAAACGTGTTGTCGCGTCGACACTTCTCAACGTACTGACCTCGAACCGGTCTCGTTGCGGAGGAGAAGGGTCAGGCTACACGGAAGTGTAGCCAACATGTCGAAAATAAAATCCATCCGGTCGTGAGAGCCTCAGTACACTTACTTTCTGGATACGCATAGTATACTAAACGTATAAAAAATCGATTGACAAAAACTATATCAGTCTAGAAATTTTAAAAATTACCTTGTATTTTAAAATTTGCAGACTGAAAACAGAAAACGAATATGGGTAAAGGAGAAAAAAACTGAAAAAATTAAGAAATATGGGATACGATAAGGAAGACGGAAAAGGACAAGAAAATAGGAATTACATTGAAACACATTTGATCGTTTAAATTATTATATTTAGTTAGATAAAAATGTGTGGAAAGAAAAGAAGAGAAGGAATGATAAAGGACAATGAAACCTGATTATAAAGAAACTTCGAATTATTCTTCATTGAAGTTGGTATATTTTTGATAAAAAAATAAATAAAAAATGGTAGGAGAACGAAATTGGGAAAGGAGAATGAAGGTGAGTAGGGGAATAAAATGAGAATTACGGAGAAACATACTTCGTCATCACAGCTGTCATATTTTTCATATAAAAAGATCTAAATCTTTTAAGATATATTTACTTAAGATTTTTTTAACAAAAAAATGTTTATATTCGCTTTAATAATTGAGAAATGTCTATTGCCTCTAAAAATAATACTTTATTTTTAGTTTAATTCAAAACAAAATATTCATTAGTTCTTATTATTTCAAGGCTGCTTGTTAGATTCGGACAATTTTTTTTCAAAATCAAATTAAAATATTTTTTTTATGAATTTTATTAATCATATTCGTGCTGAGTAAAGCAATTAAAGTTGATTTTAACTATACTACTCTTAATTTTTACTGTGCATGCTGGCAAGTTTCTGGCTATGAGACAATGCCTTCCAACCAATCATTAAGTTAAATGGTTTTAGTGTTACGAAACCATACAAAGATTCCATCATAAGTATTTTAACTCTTCCCTTTCTCAGAATTTAATTAATTTGGTCGTCCCACGTTTTAATCGGTCTTCCTAAACTGCTCGTACGTTCTATACTACTCATTTAGATTACCGTTGTAAATCTTTCATAATTTATTCCTTTTAAGTGATGCTTTATATATTATTTCAATCACAATGTCCTCGTTTCTTATTCTGTCAAACATAGTTATTTGGAAGGAATTGCTGTATAGCGATAAACCAGACTGATATATAATATATTACTATATATACAAAAGATTTAATAAATACAGTATTTTTCCACAAATTTTACCCAACGCTCTCATTTGCTACCGAATATTATTTACGTTCATCAGTTTTTTCCACGTTTCGTTCGCATAAACTTATTGTATTACCCACCGTTCACTCTTTTACTACTCTTCCAATGCCTTCTCGCATTCTCACTTCTCGCATTTTATATTATTCCCTATTCTCCGATACTGAGTGTCTGCTTCGAAGACAAGATCATAAATAGTACGAAGATTATTTTATTATCAACGTGACTCCAATAAAGTGAAGAATGCATCTCGTACTGTAATAAACAGGGATTTTGAAATGGTCCCCAAATCACCTGTGCGATGTATAAGACGTGAGACTGCCTCAATAGTACTAGATGTCTCCAAGTTTACGAGTACACCTTCATTTAGTTCAACAAGCTGTATGATAATTTTTGCAAAGGAAACTGATAAAGATATAAAAATATTTATTCAAATCGTAAACGTAAATGTGATGGAATCTCATTCTTATTCGTTATACTCACAATTTTTGCACAACAGGGTTGTGCAAAAATTTTTGCTGAAGGGTTGCATTGAAAGTTTAAATATAATATAATATAAGAATTGGCACCTCAAGAAAATACGTTTTTTTTGTAGATGCAATTTACAATATTATCCTAGAAGAGAAAATTATGTTGCCAACATAAAAAAACTATTGTGAGGTATTGTGCTAGTGTATTCAGTGCGCATTTGCATAAAAAAACGCCCCCAAGTGTTTTGTAACTTGCAACTTTCCCCCATAAGTTATTAAAAGAACGTATGGAAGGAACAATTTATATAGCGCTGTCTAGAGAGTACTCTCCTCAAGGGCGCTATAACTCGGGATTAAAATTCACCATTATTGACATATTACGAAAAAAATAGAACTAGTTGAGTGTAAAGATAAGAAGGGAGTAACTGCGGTCATTAGAATAGGGACGTCATCACGTCTGTTATGTTTAGATAAACATATTTGATTATAAAATCACAGAAAACTAATTAAGGGAAGACGGACTACAAAGAAACCTTGGTAGATCTTTCGATATATGATAGTTGCACATTTGGCTTTAGGTGGAGTGTAGGGTAGTGTGCGTATTCAACCATAAATTTGGACTAGCCAAAAAGGGTTGTTTTCAAGTGCTTTCTAAAGTAGCAGTTTATCATTTCCGTTTCGAATGATGATTTATTCCGCGCTATACAACAAACAACTACAGTTTACATCTTGCTTTCTTCTTCGCAAATGCATCTACGATACCACTACAGAAATAATGGTATGCCTCCATTTCTCAAGGTCAGAAGCATTTCTACTACACTCTTGGAGTGAGCATTTCTACTACACTCTCGGAGTTGACTGCATTCTTTGCAAGGTCTGTTCATCACGATGGAGACCTGCCTCTTGATCACGATCCTTTTATTTCTTTACAATCGCAAGTCTTTGCGATTGTAAAGTCTTTCAATTGTAAATACATATATACATACCCTAGTGGGTAAGACACTTGTCTTCCGATCCGGAGATGCCGGGTTCGATTCCCATTGGAAGCAAGATTTTTTTCTAAAAGGATTTCATTCTGGTTTTCACTTAAGGTCTTTTTAACGTATTTCTATTATAGTTGGTTGAAAGATATTACCAAATGGAAATAACCCCTCCAAATTTAACGATAGTGTTGTAGGAAATACCGACGTCCCTAAATATTGTCAACATGCACGGTCAACGACCGATGAATCAACCTTTGAATATGTACAAAGTTCGCATACCAGAACATCAATATTGTTTACACGAAAATAATATTTACGTCGCATTCCACGGTAGAGAGAGAACGCATCGCGTTGTCTCACCGTTTCGGCAATAAATATTCTACCCACTATATCATTGGCAACGTCTGCGACCACCTCGGCACGCACAGGAGTGAGATCAAGATATACTGCGGACGCATTCACGCGCCCCGTTCTGAAATTGTATATATACCTACTTATCGACAAATAAAGAGCACTTGTTATTATTCGCTTGACCATTCATTGCTGTTTACTATTTATTGATTATTCACTCTCACTTTTTCGCATTCCTGAATCGACGTATTTTATTTTAAATACAAAACAAATCATAATCATCACGACGTATCAGTAAAGCATTCCGCTAAATTGATGACCCCGAACGAAAAGGAACACAGAATTCGACTAAAGCGAATACAGCGATGTCAACAACATCATCATCAGCACGTCCTACTAGGACATACGCTAAAGTGTAATATAATATAATACAAACTATAACACCGTCTTCTTGTCGGAGCAGGTAGAAAGAGGCGAGCGCCAGACTTCTTTCATCTCTTCTTTATACATATTATTTTCTAAAGAAAAATTAATAGTCAATTCTGTCGATGTTTTGTAAAAAATATTATTTCAACAATATTTAAATATTTTAATTAGACGTACCATAATTATGTAAAAGGACCCATCCCATATTTTACGTGTTCTAAGATAATTGAAAAAATATTTAGCCGTTTTATTTATTTATTTATTTTATCAACGGTATAATGTACTGAAAAACCTTATTAAAAAAATCAACACGATTTACCATAGTTTTCTAAAGTAAACTTCCGAACTAACGAAAACAAAAAGAGTGCCTTATTAACTCTGAAATTTGTTTATTTTTAAATTGAGATGAAATTCTTCTGACGCAGATTTTTGCCAGGTGACAGGTCTATCTGGTTACATCACGGATAACTAGTTTCAGAATACAGGGCCCAGTAGTCTACGATATCACGTTGAAATGCGGCCAAAATTTCCTGTCCGGGACTTCCATTTCCCGTTTCTCTCTCCCTCTGTCCGCATCCATCCTGATGTTTGTTTCATTTCTTACGCGATTCCCCTGACGAGATATCTCCCACACTTTGAGGTATTTCAAATGTTCCTTTTTTCACTACTTTTCTTCCAGTGTGATCCATCATTTCATCCCTTTGTCCTCATTTCCTTAATGATATTTGGTGCCGGGTATGTTAGTGAAGCAAACTAGCAATAGCTCAGAGCGCTATTTTTTTTCACACAAACGCGAAGAAAAATATAGAACAAAATTTATTTAAATAAAAATCTCATTCAACGTTAATATGTTATTTACGACATTGTAATTTATTTAAAAACATTGTAATTTATTTAGTTAAACAATGTTTCTTCTACTTAACATAATAAACAAGTCAGGCTTGTACTCCCCTGATGATGTACTGAAAACCTTGTAACCAGTAGGGTTATGCCGTTATGTTTAGTGGAAAATGCAGTGTTTTACTTAACAAATTACAATATTTTAACTTAATATAAATTATTATTTAAAATAACTGTTCTTAAAAACTTTACTCTAACAAAGCATCTAGAATTTAACGACAATGATTCACGTGAAAAAGCTCTGAAAGTAAAACTACACTGGCAAAGAGGCGCATGGACGTTTGTTAGTACTTTTACGCTAGACTTCTATGCGGATAGTCACCGATTCGAACTCTGATTGGATATTTTAGTTAATATTTCTATATTTTAGTAAATATTAAAAAAAAATATCTAAAATTTACAGCTGTGAATCTAAAAGCTGAAAATGTTTTTATAGTTTGCTTTCTTATACTTTCAATGAACCTGATATCGTTGTATTACATTCTCGTTATAGTATAACTTAGCAGGTGTACTGTCATGTGTCAATATCTTCCAACTAACTTGTTTCAGAGTACAGAACCCCAAACCAAAATTTCCTGTCCGGTACTTCAATTTCCCGATTCTCTCTCCCTCTGTCCGCATCCATCCTACTTTTTTTTTCATTTCTTACGCAATTCATAGATGTCATAATTGAAATCTAAATTGGAATCTTTCTTAAAAAAATCGCGCACCAAGGGGAACCTCACCCTCATCCCCTGGGCTGGAAAAAGGCATCCTAGCAACAAAGCTAAAAATATTGTATCATCGTCATAACTATGTACGTGTCATCAGGAACACAGGGATGTTACAAATAGTCTCTATCCAAGTCGGTACATAGCCCGCCACTCCATATCAGATCGACGCTGAGAATATTCGTATCATATCATCGGTATATTTGTAGGATGGGCGTTTGATTCGTAAACTTTCTGAAAATGAGAAATGCGAGTCAAGATGACGTATTATATTATACGATAAAAATGTATGACATTAGAAAAAATACAGTTTGTAACAAGATATAAGTTTTAAAAAATGTATGACATTAGAAAAAAATACAGTTTGTAACAAGATATGATAAGTTTAAAAAAAATGTATGACATTAGAAAAAAATACAGTTTGTAACAAGACATAAGTGTAAAAAAAATGTATGATATTAGAAAAAAATACGGTTCGTAACAAGATATAAGTTTAAAAAAAATGTGTGACATTAGAAAAAATATACTTTGTAACAAGACATGATAAGTTTAAAAAAAATGTATGACATTAGAAAAAAATACGGTTTGTAACAAGATATGATAAGTTTAAAAAAATGTATGACATTAGAAAAAAAATACAGTTTTTAACAAGATTTAAGTTTTAAAAAAATGTATTACATTAGAAAAAAATACAGTTTGTAACAAGATATGATAAGTTTAAAAAAATGTATGACATTAGAAAAAAAATACAGTTTGTAACAAGATATAAGTTTAAAAAAAATGTATGACATTAGAAAAAAATACAGTTTGTAACAAGATATAAGTTTAAAAAAAAACATCTAAACGATTCGGGCAATTATTAAGAATTGAAAGATTGACGAATGACATTTAGGTGATAAGTATGGAAGGTAACATAGTCGTATCTAGAAATAGATGGACGCGACCAAATTAATTGAATTTTGAAATAGTGAAAACTTTTAAGAAATAGGAAAATGTGCATGACAAGTACAGGGGGACTTGTATGACAGATTACTGTAGAAAGAAGTGAAGATAAGTTCTCCCTGACTTCTCATATAAATGTATGGTGTGATAGTTATTATGATGATATGACCACAAATAAAATATTTTGATGAAAAAACATTAAAAATATTATTTAATTTTATCAAGTGATGACCTAATATTTATTTTGTCAAGTGATGACCTAAGATTTATTTTGTCAAGTGAGGACCTAAGATTCATTTTGTCAAGTGATGACCTTAGATTTATTTTAATAAATGATGACCTAAGATTTATTTTAATAAGTGATGACCTAAGATTTTTTACTTCCACCAGGGGGTTTTGTGTTCGATTCCCAAAGGTGCACTAAAAAAACAAAAAAAGGTGCTAGTCTGGTAAAAGATTTTTTGTCACGCAACAATACTCGCATGAGATGAGTGTTAGTATTACCAACACGTTCAATGACGAACCGCGAGATCCGTGCCTACTACAGAGGCTCTAAACCCGAAGGCTCGATTACTGGGACCGACGATAATATTGTCTCCCAGCCACGTTTCAAATGTATCTGAAACGGATTTATTGAGGAATATGCAAAAAAAAAAACAAGTATATTTTTCGTTGTTGAGAAGATTTTGGTCTCCACAGCTTTATATAAATTGTTTTTTATTTATTATTATTATTAAGGGTTTGTGAATACTTAAGGAGAGTCTGTAGTGTTTTACAGAAGAGCGTGAAACAAAGAAGGTCTCGAGGGGTTATGGGATCTTCTCACAACGATATGGATTATGTTATTACTTTAAA
This sequence comes from Odontocerum albicorne, assembly GCA_949825065.1. Taxonomy (NCBI): domain Eukaryota; kingdom Metazoa; phylum Arthropoda; class Insecta; order Trichoptera; family Odontoceridae; genus Odontocerum; species Odontocerum albicorne. The sequence goes on from OX463850.1 coordinate 1,868,931, forward strand.
AACTTTCTATATTACATGCAGTAGTAACGCTAGTGTCAAAAGGTTACTTTTTACAAACGATACAGTCATTTGTTTACTTAACGATATATACATTCACGAAACATTAACACTTGCGTAACTCAAAGCGAAGGATTCTGATATGAAAATATAATAATAATCCATTCGATCAATTCAGAAACGGTTTACGTTTAAGGTTTTTTTTTATAAATAGGTAACTCAGATGATTTGTGTCATCACTTCTTCCTATTTTCCCATCCCTTATTCCACCCATTTGGGGTCGGCTTCTTGGACCGTTTTCCACCATCTCTCTCGACCCAGTCAATCACTCGGGGATGGTCCGAGTCTCGTCATGTCGATTAATAATGAATATGTAATGCTTGATTTGTGTCATCCCTGTTCTAGCCAAAAATGCTATCATAAAAGAATCAGTATAATTAACACATATATGCATACCATCAAGCAATTTCACTGTTGTAATAGCAGAGAGGGCAGACTTTCCTATCTCGACACACGTCTTTTATATTCATACACTTTCTCAGACTATTTCACGGCCCATAGATGCAATCACCATACTCGAATTTTGGTGGCTAAAGCCTTTACAGTGTTAAAATATGAATGGTTGAAGTAAAATAGGCACTAAGTACCAAAAAAAAAAACTAAGTATGCTGTTTCGTTCTATATGCCATACGGAATGAAACTGCACACATAGTTTTTTTGGTACTTAGTGCCTATTTCCCTTCAACCATTCATATTATTTTGTATCAATGTATTTATATTTTAATTTCCGTATTCACTTTCACAGTTTCGCAGTTTCACGATTTTTCAGTTTATATGCGCTTCTGTCTCAGAATGTAAAATTTATTACAATATTTATTGCGCTGTTTCTCAATATGAAGTTATACTGTGGAAGTTGTAACTTAATATTATATATATGATAATATGAGCTATAAACATCACAATGATGCGCCAATATGTCTGAACAAATTATGGACAGACTATTTTCATTCCTGTAAACAAATTATCAACAGAACAAAGTAAAATATATAACATATCATATGTTATAATAGATAATACGGAATTGCATATATGACCACTTAATTTTTTTGTTCTTCGTCGTATGGTCAGTGCTGAGCGTCGTGGTTCTTCGTTATGTCTCGAACTCGGCACACCACCTGTCTCCATCCCTCCCGGTTCTGGGGCATGATAAATACAGCGCTTAAAGATGTTCCTGTTAACTACTTTATTTCATCCGTTCGTCTCATAGGACGCCTTCTTTTTACTCATCTTTCCTCAACTGTCCACATGATCACCAGCTTCTCCAGAGTTTTACCACTTTTCTGACAACATGCCTAAAGTATGTTATGATTCTTTTTCTGCATGTTATTGACATTTTTTTGGTAATCTTCAATTCTTGGATGATAGAGACGTTGGTGTGCCGTACGGTCTGTAGGGAGTACCCACGTCCCTAAATATTGTCAACATGCAGGGTCAACGACCGATGAATCAACCTCTGGATATGTACAATTATCACATACCAGAACGTCAACACTGTTTACACGCAAATAATATTTACATCGCATTCCAAGGTAGAAAGAGAACATATCACGCCGTCTCGCCGTTTCGACAATAAATATCCTACCCACTGTATTATCCGCAACGCTTGCGACCACCTCAGCACGCGCAGGAGTGAGATCGAGATATACCGCGGACGCAGTCACGCGTCCCGTTCTGAAATTCTATATATACCTACTTATCGATGAATAAAGGCACTTGTTATTATTCACTTGACCATTCATCGCTGTTATCTATTTATTGATTATTCATTCTCACTTTCCGCATTCCTGAATCGACGTATTTTATTTTAAATACAAAACAAATCAAAATCATCACGACGTATCAAATTAAGCATCCCGCTAAAGGTCCATGGAATAAGGAGCATTTGCTTCCTATGTCACATCTCGAAGGCATCTATTATGTTTGCTTTCTTCCTTTTCATCGTTCATGTTTCCCCTCCATACAGTGCTATGGAGAAAACAACCAGGTTTTAGTTCTTATTAGACCGATAACGAATTTTGGTTCTTCTCAGAGCGCTAACTAATTAATATTAAACGTTTAATTTTAACAACTGTAGTTCAATCATTCTTGTGGTATCCTTCGACACATCCAAATGACCGTTGCTGACATATTAAAGAGCGTGACCGAGATACAACGTTAATCGAGCTTTCAAGTATTATATTTTTTTGTATTTTTGAACTGCTAATAAAACCAAAAAAATATATTATGAATGAAACTTAAAACCCTTCGTAAGTCTTCTGAGGGAAGCTTTTATCGTTTGACATATACATGTCGAAGTCTTCATTTGATATTTTATGAATTTGACAACGTTATTAACTCTTCGAATTTCCCTTAAAAGAGCTTCTCATTTTAAAGCTGCGTAAAATATTTTTCAAAATTAAACATAAAATTTACAAATAGGAAGTTTTTTTCAAAATGCAAAATCTCTTCTGCAACAAGCTCGATTTAATTATTTACTTAGGTTTTTGAATTTCGCGTTGAATCATATTTTTTCGTATTTCTCTACGGTGTTGAAGCATGGGCACTTATGTTATATAAACCACCATAAAGAAACTAGAAACTTTTCAAATGTGGAGCTGTTGAAGAAAGCTGTTAGTCTGATTGATTGATATCGTCCGTTATGTTTAATCCCACCACCTCCCACGATGTTATGGGGAACAGTAAAATCCAAATCCAGCGCGATCTACCCTAGAAGTCCAATATACTTAAAAAAATATTTTTATGAGCGCGAAGTTACGTAGTGACGAAGAAGGAACTGCCCAAAGTGTCTAATCTTGGGGTGGCGATACACATTAGTGTGGAAAAAATAGTTACGACGACGGACTTAAGATTCGACGTCACGGAAGAAGGAAAATGACTCGCAGCGCATAAATAAATACTCATAAATCGGTTCAAGGCCTATAGTTTCATCAGTCGAGGAATTTGTCAGTACTTGAAAAAAAAACTTTGAATTCATTAAAACTATTATTTAATGCCACTAAATTGGGTATCTAATCGTTATGAAGATTAACTGAAGTAAAGCTGAGCGGAGATCCCTTCGGGAATTATTTATTCGATTATCATCGCAGTATCACTAAAAAGTGATCTGCGGATTGATACAAATGAACGCAAAAATAAAATCAAATGACAATTGAAGATAGAATGTTTGATATTAACCACTTGCCAGTTTTGCCCGAGCGGGACTCGGGTACGAAGTTTCATTTTATACTGACGAGCCCGAGCCTCGTTCGAGCAAATCTTGTTTCGACTTGTTGGGAGTGTTTCTCCCGAGCGTCGTTTGGACAACTCCTGTTTCAACTTGTTTTCTCCGAACGGAATATATTTACGTGTAGAATTTAGTCGTTCACAGTTCGTCATTGTGTTACGTCATCGTGTGTAGCATATTCTTATTTGAATTTATCCACTTTTATGTCATTTTTGTTCACATTTTAGTCGTGAGGAAAAAAAAAGAATCACGAAAAATGCGACGCGCCAAAGAGGTTTCAACCAAAATATTGTATTAATATTACTTGGTAAATATTTTCTAATAAAATGTAAAAAATAATCTTGCAAGTTTTGGACACCTTTCTCACCAAAATGCGACGCGCCAAAGAGGTTTCAACCAAAATATTGTATTAATATTACTTGGTAAATATTTTCTAATAAAATGTAAAAAATAATCTTGCAAGTTTTGGACACCTTTCTCACCAAAATGCGACGCGCCAAAGTGGTTTCTACCAAAACATTGTATTAATATTAATTGGTAAATATTTTCTAATAAAATGTAAAAAATAATCTTGCAAGTTTTGGACACCTTTCTCACCAAAATCCAACTGTAAAAGGGTTAAAACACCCTTGGTCAGAGAGAAATTCGGTGATCTAATAGCCTGGATAAACCCATAGGCCGTAATAATGACATCTTGAAACAGACCAGAGAGAAAGAAAGGTATTATTTACCATTACAAGTATAAAGTACCTATAGAAATATGCTAAGGGAAAATTGTGAAATTCTTCAACTGATATTGCAGAGAACTAAAGCAGAATAAGGTCGCGAATAAGACGCATCTGGTTGAAGAACTCACGAGAGTGGTTCCATTATGGAGCCATATCTTTATTCAGAGTTGCTTTCTCAAAGATCAAGATAGCCAAAGATGATTGCATACTTCCGCTGAGGACAACAGCAACAAAACGATGATAAAAATAAGACAAGTGCCCATTTTGTCTGTAGTTAATATTTAGTCTCATGATCACTTAAATTAATTTAGTACTTAAATTAACGATTAAAACTGTGATAGAATTATTTATAAAGATATCGCAATTAAAACAAACATTTTGTTTGGAATGGTCTCGCTAATGACAACATTTGACGGTAATTTGTTGGATGTGTTATTTTACTGTAGTTTTCCCTTCGTAATGGCCTGAACAGGTTGTTTTTAACTGTCATTGTTCAGATAAAGAAACCCTTATTGTTATAATTCATATTTAAGGAATATATACGGGGATTTCCATTTTCTCAAAAACAAAAAGCTTGAAACACTTGGATTTTATTACTTACTAATTTAATTTTGTAAATATTGCGTTTAATACACAATTTTTAATAACTGTCTGTTGACAAAATTTAACTATTAAACGTAACATTAAATTTCTTTTTATATTATAGGTCTTTCTTCTTCCCTTCAATTTATTTGAATTAGTGTTTCGGACATTTGAATGACGTGGCCGAGATACAATATTATCTTCAACCCCAGTAAGCGAGCCTTCGGGATTAGAGGTTTAGAACCTCTGGAGTAAGCACGGAACTTGCGGTCCGTCATTGAATGCGTTGGCAATACTACCGTTCGACGCGTGTGAGTATTATTACCAGACTGGCTCCCCCTTTTTTTTTTTTTTTTTTTTAATATTCTGGTTAAAACGGTGTATCAAAATATATACTTCCACGTTTTGATGTGCGAACAATGTAAATGTTCGAGGTCGGGTTAGCCTTCGTGGCCTAGTTGGTAAGACGACTATTTTCCAGCCTCGTGAGTTACGGGTTCGATGCTTGCTAGAACAAGAACATTTATGATATAGAAATGATAACTTTTTGGGTTGTGTTTTTTTTAATTGGTTATATTCAACTTTTTCATTTATATGAAAATATCGTAAGTTCGTTTTTTTTATGTATTATTTTAAATACCAATACATTTATTTTGTAATTTGTTTTATCAAACACTGTTTATTCCACTTTTTGTAACTGTATAACCCGTTTGTAGGGTTATTATACCTTTACAAAAAGTGGAATAAACAGTGTTTGATAAAACAATTTACAATGTCTTTAAACCTCCACAATGTTAATACCTTAACTACAAACCAATACATTAAGTTTGGACATGTAGAACAAATGAATGACGAAAGTCTGACAAAACAAATATATAGTACAAATGTGAATGGATGGCGTTATACCGTACGGCAAATGATAGTATATTTTTTCTAAATGATCGGACGAAATTTAATTTAGGAATTAATGAAGAGAATTCGTTAAGGGCTATCATAGGAGTCAAGATGCTCAGTCATGAGCTACACGACAGGGGGATGGAAGAGATTTCCACATAGCAATTGATCTGTTAATACACAAAGAATGTATAATTCCACTAATTGTTTAGATACATGTTCTTCTTCTTCTTCAACCGTTCTGGATCCATCCCTGGATATAGGCCTCCTCTTCGGTCTTCCACAATTCCCTATCTCGGGCACACTGCATCCACTTCACCCCCGCGGCCCGTCTTATATCGTCCGACTATCTAGCCTGTGGTCTCCCTACACCTCTCCTGCCCGTTCTAGGCTGCCATTCCAGGACCTTTTTCGTCCATCGAGAGTTAGAGGATCTGGCAATATGTCCTGCCCAGCTCCATTTTAAGGCAGCTGCTCTCTCAACTACGTCCGTGACTTTGGTTCTCTCTCTTATCCATTTGTTGGTCTTTCTATCTCGCAGGGAAACTCCCAGCATCCTCCTCTCCATGGCTCTCTGTGTCACTAGTAGTTTTTGCGTTATTCGCTTTGTTAGGACAGAGGTTTCCATTCCATATGTGAGGATCGGTAAGATGCATGAATCAGCCTCTCCTTTTCAAATAATTGGGGTATTTTGGAGATTTCAGGATGTAAGAAAGTTTAGGAGAGATGTCCTTAAGGGAGAGATGATGATGATTTGTTGATAAATAAAACTCGTTTTAGATCGCAATGCGGAAAGAGCGTTTTTATTAGTAAACTTAGGTATTTATACTACTCCCGTATGTGTGCGGGAATGCGAGCAAGATATCCTTCGTCTCGTTTCTGCATTCGCTAAACGATTAATGTCGTATGTAGGTGATAATTTATTTACGGAACTGGCGCGACAGGTGAGGTGCGTTCTCGCTCTAGCATGGAATGCGCTCCGCGTCGGCTATAAGTTGAATGACCGGCGCGTGGACTTCGTACTTGTTTGTTTTGCATTGCTAAGGCATGCAAAGGTCATTTCATCGGTCATTGACCGAGTGTGCGACCGCCACAAGAGTTTACCAAACGCCGCCCAGGCAAGACCACGTCTACGCTCTATCTCGGCCTCTTGATTCTCTTTTCCCAGCTTTACAGTGTCTCCTAGGTACACATAACTTGTAACTCTCTGTATATTTTTCCCCCTACCAAGATGGGGAGATTATTTGTCGTATTGCTCATTATTTTTGCCTAAGCCACATGTTAAACATTGATATTGTTTCATTCGCAAAAACTTCTATTTTTTTCTTAACATCAATATTTCCATTTTATTTATTTTCACTACAAAAATATGTTTAATTCTTTTGACTAAGAGATACCTACTTGAAACATTTTCAATTATCAACAATATTTTTACCATCAGTGAAGAATGTTCGTATAAAACGGTGCTTAAGTAATACTCGTACCCACGTTTCTCCTTTTTGAACCAGCCGTGAATGTTTTTCATCACTCGGACCCCTTTTTAATGCCGTTTTGAATTTAATAATTGTATTGTCAAAACATACTTATCAAAGTGAAGCTATGCTGCTTTATACATATTTTGAAAATAAATGTGTGTCCGTTTTATTTTCTAAAATATTGCTAAAAATATTAATATGTGTACATTGTAGCTTAAAATAACTGTAAGTTAATATAAAATTGGCGATGTAAGTCATTATTATTTATTAGATAAAAATACCTGTTATATTGTAAAAGTATTTCATTGTTTTTTGTTTGTTATTTAAGTTGATGTTTCATTGAAATAAAATATTGCTTACTAAAAATTCAGCAATATTCTTCACACAAAAATAGAGAGACCGATTTTTATATCGTCAATTTGTTGCGATAGGAAATCAATAGAAATGGAATGGTACCAATAGAAATCAAACCTGCAACCTCCGGGCGTCTTATCAACTAGGCCACGAAAGTTGTTAGGCATTATAAATTATACTCCTGATAAATATATCAACAAGACAATAGAAATTAGTCAATGCTTACCACTGAGTTAATCCGAGTCAATATCTAAATTATATTAATGGATACATTCTCTCGATATTAGATATACAAAGATCTATATGTAGTTAGGTGTCTGTCTGTATTTAGTTAGATGTCTATCTGTCAATATTCAATACATGAGATTTGATACGCATATCTGATTTGTAGATCTAGTGAAAGCATTCAACCGGATATTGTCGAGGGCTGAGGATACTTCGATTCTTCAGATTCCAAGTCGAGTTGGCAAATATTTCGATAGAATATTTCAGGTAGCTGGATCTCTTCTACAGAAAAGTCTTGCAGCCTACCTGAGGTAAATCAACAAATTGGCGAAGCTTTCAGTAGAAGTCACTTGTCTTCTGCACATCTGGAACGAAGGCCATATCACACATAATAAAACAAAAAAATCCCTAAGTGGTACACTAAAGACAATTATCGAAATGTTTGATTGAGTCTGCAATTCAACAGAACATGATTATATTAATCAATAATATGGATTTCTTTGATATGGGGTTTGGCATGCTTTCCTCATATTTTAGGATATCTATTTACGCGTGTTTTAACGCGAATACCACAGGGATGAGAAGTAACCTATGTAAAGCACGCTTACCTCATTGATAATATCACTGAACCTCTTAGACCAGTTAAAAAAACACTTTTGAATATACTTAAATAGTTAAATTATTTAGTAAGTTAACAAAACATGTATTAGGTCAATTACAACTTATGAAATAGTGTCTTGAGCATATACGACTAAAAAAAAAAGTATGCTAAAACAAAAAACATGATCAGAAATAATGAAAGGAAGTCCTTAGAGCAATTGCGGACAAAACGCTTAGAAATAGAGTTAGAAACTTCTGTATTCCAGAAATGTGTGAAGCAGAAGATATTGTATGATGGAGTAGAAACCGTAGAGATACTAGTGAGGCCATGTAGAAGGAATGGCTAGTACAAGAGTTCAGAAAACCTCCAAAAATATGATAGGATAGCTTGGAGTCATCTCAAAAAAGGTAGTCCTGCTTATAATTCTCGATGTACGCATTTCTACAGTATTTATTCGACTTTTTTTGAGTAATTTTCACTACCATAACTCAAATTTGGTACTAAAATATTGTGAACTATCGTCTTTGCTCATTTTGATTCTGTTCAATTCGAGTATACATGAAGGGTCTTCAAATTGAGTGGTTTTTTTTAAATTCTTGGATAAAACACAGATGGCGTCGTGAACTTGCCTCGCTCTTGTGACATTTGAGAAGTGTAATGTATGACATTTATAAAAATGGAATCGGGTACAATACAACAATGCGTTCAAATTGTTAAATTATTTTACGTATTGTAATCTCCGGAAACGGTGATGTTAATTGTCCACCAAGATCATGTGATCTGACACCATTGGACTATTTTCTCTGGGGTTACGTGAAAAGCCAGGTCTATAAGAATGACCCCTGATCAATTCCTGAGCTGAATGAAGAAATTATTCGCGTTATTGGTGAGTTAGAACCGCAATTATGCCAAAATGTCATCGAAAATTTTGACAAAAGAGTGGACATCTGTAGAGCTGCAAGATGTGGTGGACATTTGGCGGATAATGTTTATTGTGTTTAAATGTAATACATTATAGTTTCATGACCAATAAAAAGTTTTTTGAAATCAAAGCAAATTGTGTGTTTTATTCAAGAATAAGAAATAAAAAAATCGCTCAATTTGAAAGACACTTTATTTTACATAATTAGTAATATTTTCACTGACCTGCTAATAAAATGGGACTACTTGTTTGTACCATATATATTATATGAAATGAACACTGGTAATAGGAATTTCAAATTATTTATAAATAATATGTTTTGTGTGAAAATCTTGACTAATTTCCTGTAATCGTTCTTTTAATAAAAAAAAATATTAAATTAAAATTTTCTTGAAGAATATTTTATTTATAAATCTTATGCATTTTTATGACGTAAATCGTTATACTTTTATGACGTACCTAAATATAACTTTTAAACTTTAAATAAAACTTCCCTTTATACTTCTCACATTTTTCCTCGCTGTATCGCAAGTCGTTTCTAAGAAATATGGCATCACATTTCCCTGCGTCACTTTTAGAATACTGTGAAAAGGTTCTTTTATAAATTTATGTGAATAGATACTTCGATAGCCGCTAGACATTATGTTGTTATCTACGAGTATATCAGTTCAGTCGATTCCATCGCCACCCACGCTGTTATGGGGGACAAAATAAGTCCCCATCTAGCGCGATCTTATATTTTTATAAGCACGACGTTACGTAGTGACGAAGAAGGAACTGCCTAAAGAGACTTGTCATCCGGAGGCGACACACCTGAGTGGGAAAAGAATAGTAACTAGCGATTGCGGATTTAAGGTCTGACGTTACGGGAAAATTAAAATAAGGGTTAAGACAAACTTCCCAGCAAGTTGACAGTAAAAAAAAAAACACACAGAAAACTTTGAATGCAACACAACTATTCTTAGACACCACTAGATTGGAGTAGCCAATTGGTCGGAAAATATACCGGTGTATGGCTGAATGGAGATCACTTCGGAAATTACTGACTTGATTATCATCGCTGTATTAGCTACGACGAACTTAAGAGTCCCACATCACGAGAAAAGAAAAATGACTCGCAACGCAGTAAATATACTTATAAAGTGGCTTAAGGGTGGCTTGTACTCTACTTTAGACAAAAGTAAAGTGGCTTGTACTCTACTTTAAACATTTCAAAAAATCGTTTTTTTTTTGGTTTTTTGCATATTCTTAAAGTTTAGACCTTTAAAAATATGTTCTCAAAAGGAAATTTAAAAATTCTCAATATTTATGAAGTTAAAGCTATAAATGAGGCAGCAATTACTTCGTACCGGAATGACTTAGATAATAATCTCGAAACTTTAAACGCATTTTTCTCGAAACTACTTTTTTCGACCTGGTCGACATAAAATCTCAAGTTCTATCAAACCGATTGCCTTCAAATTTGGTATGAAACTTCAATAAATATTTTTATATCGTTCCTATCTTGGAAAATTCAAAACTATTTTTTTTACTATTTTTTTTTAATTTTAAAAAGGGTAAGTAAAGAAAATTTTTTTCAGACAGCCTCCATTTTACGCGTACAATTTTCTTCTTCTTTGGTACCAACTATAACGACGTTATTTTTATCAAGAAACTGTGTACTTTTTATCAAGAAATAAGATATAACAGCTAACATCTTAAATTTTCATTTTTTTTTATTGTTTTTGTACATTCTCTAATCACCAATAAACAAACTGTACATCACAAATATTTTTTTGTTTTTTTTTATTTAGTCTGAAAAAACGCCCGAAATTCACGCCTCTAGAGTAGAACACCCCCTTGAGGTAGATTTAAACCGTTATATTAAGTGGAATAAACAGCGTTTGACTTAACAAATTACAATATTACATTTTTTTTGTCAAACAGTGTTCATTCCATTTTATATAACGGTTTAACCCTACCGGTTTCAAGCTTTTTACCTCATCATCAAGCACAAACAAGATTCTAAAAATATATAATAAAATACATTTTTGAAAATCATTTTATTTAAGTGTTTTTACTTGACGTTTCGTTATCTACATGCAGTAGCATTTTTTGTTAACAACAGTAGCACGAGCATATGAATCGACATTAAAAAATAAACTACCTATTTTGACATTAAAAAGTACACTACCTATTTTGGCATTAAAAAATATACTACCTATTTTGACATTACAAAATATACTACCTATTTTGACATTAAAAAATATACTACCTATTTTGAAATTAAAAAATACACTACCTATTTTGGCATTAAAAAATATACTACCTATTTTGACATTACAAAATATACTACCTATTTTGACATTAAAAAATATACTACCTATTTTGACATTAAAACATATACTACCTATTTTAACATTAAAAAATATACTACCTATTTTGACATTAAAAATTACGAGTATACTACCTATTTTGACATTAAAAAATATACTACCTATTTTGACGTTAAAAAATATACTACTTATTTTGACATTAAAAAATATACTACCAATTTTGCCTTTAAAAAATATGCTACCTATTTTAACATGTACACCGCGTTAAAAATCAAATTCCACGAATCCTGTGCGCGGCACAATTTCGGCGTTTTTTAATTTCTAAGTTTAAACGCGAATTTTGTTTAGAAAGACTGATATTTGATTACAACACCAAGTAAACATGACATTCAAGTAATTTTCTGATAATAAATAAAAGTCATTACTCTTAAGGAGACTCATTAAATAAAGGAGATAAACTAAACATTACGTAAAATACACATAGGAATGCTACAGATCCGATCACAAGCGTTTGTGCTTCCCGCGAGGAACATGTTAAATAAAAATCGTTTTTAAAAAAATGAGATATTACGTCTGCGTTACCTTTTCGTGCCGGTGTATCATCTGGTTTCCATAAAAAAATATGACGGATGGGTTTTTTAATGGTTTGCTGTTTATTATAAAAGCTTCTTCCAATGCCAAAATAAAACGAGTATATCATCTTTATTGCAAACTTTACAGCCCATCGTGAGATCATTATAACAAACAAATATATCACCCGGTGAAGTTTTCATAAGACGTATAAACGATATAAAAAATTCAAAAGAATTGGGTAATTCTTTACGCCCCTGTTCAAGATATTACATGAAAGTTGTTGATTAACGCACTAAAAGTAAAGCATCTCGTCCTTCGAGTATTGTTTCTCAACCTTTTTACCATTGCAACCCCCAATATATAAAAAAAATAGACTTTGCTACTCCCTTTCGAAAATGTTATACTTGTTGATGCATGTGTAGGGAATACCGACACCCCTAAATATTGTCAACATGCACGGTCAACGACCGACGAATCAACCTTTGAATATGTACAAAGATCACATACCAGAACGTCAATACTGTTTACACGCAAATAATATTTACGTCGCATTCCACGGTAGAAAGAGAGCGCATCGCGTGTCTCACCGTTTCGGCAATAAATATTCTACCCACTATATCATTGGCAACGTCTGCGACCACCTCGGCACGCACAGGAGTGAGATCAAGATACACCGCGGACGCATTCACGCGCCCCGTTCTGAAATTGTAATATACCTACTTATCGACAAATAAAGGGCACTTGTTATTATTCACTTGACCATTCATCGTTGTTTACTATTTATTGATTATTCACTCTCACTTTTTCGCATTCCTGAATCGACGTATTTTATTTTAAATACAAAACAAATCATAATCATCACGACGTACCACTACAAACATTCCGCTAAATTGATGACCCCGAACGAAAAGGAACACAGAATTCGACTAAAGCGAATACAGCGATGTCAACAACATCATAATCAGCACGTCCTACTAGGACATACGCTAAACATGTGTACGTTGCTACACAAATGTTGTACTTGCAAAAAGACGATAAGTCAACTAGTAAACAATGCATAGCTATAACTTGGATTTAACACAGCATTTTTGTAAATAAATGTGAACATTTTTCTTAGAAAATATGATATTTTCTTTTTGTACATGAAAGTTACTTTTGATTTTGCGATCCCTTGATATTTCCCCGTGACCCACGGGTAGATAAACAATGCTTTAGAGTAATTTAGCACAGTACCCGTCAGTAAATAATAAACACCGGGATTGAAAAAAAAAGATTGTCGACCATAATCGGCTAACTTCGGCTTTGTAGAGCGTCGTCCATGTCATTCATACACGTCTTTCGTCGCGATTTGTCAATCGTTGTTAACTGGACTGTTAGCGCATCGTGCGACAGAGACGACGCTCTACAAAGCAAAAGTAAGCCGATTATGTCCAACAGTCTTTACTTACCGCCGTGTGCCGTATTAACTTTTGTAATTAGTATACTTGAGTAGCTTGAATTTAATATTTAAAAGTACCTTTAACAGTGTTACTTTTTGCAATAATATTACCCTGACACTAACTTCTAAGCGTGATGAACGATGTGAGTTTTTTTTAATATTAAGATTGCATACAGGAGTAACTTCAAATCCAACTATTTGTATGTTAGTAAAACGCTTGTCTCCCAGCCCGGGATTGCGCGTTCAATTCCCGTTACAATTAAAAATCTGGTTTTTACTCAAGGCCTCTTTAACATATTTCTGGTTGATTGGAAGAATTGCCACATGACAGTAGACCCCCGCTAGGTTGTAAAGCATACAACAAAAGTGTAATATAATACAGTATAATAAAAATAATACGTTTGCGAATATTTCCAGCAGAGCAATAGGTTTTATTTATTTGCTTTCAGCAATGGTATATACTAGGTAAGTCCAGAAAGTAAGTGTACTGAATTTTTGTAGGTTACAATTTTTTTTATTTGAACAAAAATATTATGTGGTTACCGTAGTACATATGTAAGCTATTTTTCGACATAGTCGCCATTCCTCTCAATGCAGGTGGTGAAGCAGGGTATCAACTTTTTGATGCCTTCCTCGAAGTAGTTTCCCGCCAACCCCTCCGTCCACTTCTCCACCTCCTTTACCTCCTCGTCGGTTGAAAACCTTTTCCACCCATGTGCAGCTTCAGGGAGGTAAAGAGATAGTAATCTAAAGGTGCTAGGTCAGGGCAATGCGCGGAATGGTTCAGGACATCCCATTTAAACGAGGCGAGCAGTTCCTTCGTGGCGTTGGCCGTGTGTGGTCTGGTATTGTCGTGCAGCAGGCAGACTCCCTTTGTCAGCATGCCTCTCCTCTTGTTCTGAATCACACTCCGCAATTTTTTTAGAGTCTCACAGTATCTTGCACAGTTGATGGTCTCCCCTTGAGGCATATATTCAATTAAAATTATGCCTTGACAGTCCCAAAACAATTTTGTCAGTCACAATTGAAGGTCTTCCGTTCCTCTGATCATCATGCACAGACGTACGACCGTTTTTAAACTCGCGACACCACTTGTACACACTCGTACGATTCATAGCTTTATCACCATATGCAGTTTTCACCTCATTATAAACCTCAACCGGAGGTTTTCACCTCATTATAAACAGTTTTCACCTCATTATAAACCTCAACGAGATAACGGATGACGCCCCGTATTTCGCACTTGGCGGGAGATTGGATTGACATTTTTCACGAAACATGTTGTCGCGTCGACACTTTTCAACGTACTGACCTAGAACCGGTTTCGTTGTGGAGGGGAAGGGTCAGGCTACACGCAAGTGTAGCCAACATGTCGAAAAATAAAATCCATCCGGTCGTGAGAGCCTCAGTACACTTACTTTCTGGATACGCCTCGTACTTACCCAAAGGTTCGATTACTGAGGTCGAAAATAATATTGTCCTCGGTCACGCTTTCAACATATCAATTTGAATTTTCGAGGGGTATTATATGAATAATAAAAGTAATAAAATGACGATTTAAATAGCGCCGTTATATCGAAACTCTCCTGAAGCGTGCTCTAACTCGGGATTCGAAGGTGCAAAATATTGCAAAAAAAAAAACAAGTTAAGTGTAAGTATAGAAAAGTGGGTCAGAGGCTATTAGATTAGGAACTTCCCCGCGTCTGCGTATGTTTAGAAATATACTTGGTAAAAATCCGCAGAATACTTACCAATGGAAGACGAACTACAGAGAAACCTTTGTAGATCTTTCAATATGTGATATACTCAAGAAAATGTAGCATGGTCCTTGTGACGTTTAAAATGTCATATCTCAAAGGGAGGGGGTAAAATCGTTTTGTTTTTTTTACAAATCGAATAGTTTTTTTACAAATAGAACCATTGTTTTTCTCTAAACTGACGTTTTAATTCCTAATTTTCATTATACTGACTTTCTTATGTATTGTATGATTTGTATGTATCTTTAAATAGGCCAAGATCCACTATGAATTAATACTTATTACGAATATTTAATTAAAATCGATTTTTGAAAATCCAATTATCGAATACCCCATCCCTAGCCAATGCAGACTAACGTAGTGACTTTTGACAAACGTCACCAAATATTATTTGATTTTAACAAACTGCCACATTTTTGCTAATTAGTGGCAAGATGTATTAATTTGTCATTATTGTTAGTTTTATGTAATGTATTTACCTAAATAACTTGCTATTTATTAGAATCGAGGCTTATATTAAAGTTGATAAAATAATTAAAATTACTGAACATCGTTACAAGGTTATATTGGGGCAAATTAGTGAAACGTCACAGGGACCATGCTACATTTTTTTTAGTATATTCAGATATATACATATTCAGATTAGGACTTCCCAAAAAGGATGAATTAGATCCATTCTGAATATACAGGGAATATTCGCTTATCGCAAGCTTTTGTGTAATTAGAGAGATAGCCAAGGAATTTTAGCACTAGAGCCTAGTCGATAATCAAGAGCGGTTAATATGTTGATTGTGTGTACCCAGGGGCAGGAGATATTGTTTGCCATATGTGCGCCGTCCTAGAGCGATATGATTACAGACTGACAAAGATTTCACCTTTAGCAAATATATGGTCTGGTGCCGCATTAGTTGACGAAATTTTACTAAGGACGTGCCCTCTGATCAACTTGCTACACTAAGATCGTCTGAGTCTCAGACTAGTAACTGTCAAGTTAAGGTAGATCGGACAAATAGACCGTGCTACCTCGAACCGTCTTTTGAAGTGACTGTCTCAATGACACGGATTTGACTATCTGAATTGTAAATAGTTCACAATATTTAAGAAATACCACATTGAAACACCGTTCGGTTGATCCTTGATCGTAAAATGGTGGCAGAAAAATAAATTAATGCCAATGACTTATCAATCTTCTCCCTGGCTCCATCCCAACTCACTGTCTACAAAGACTGTTGGGGTCAGCTCTCCTCGTCCTCAGGTTGTATGCTCTTCTGTCCCGGACTACGTCCCCCAGGCCGTGCCTCTGCATCAGGTTATTTTTTTGCACCACCCATGAATTCTTTGGTCTTCCTCTGGTTGTTATTCGACGAAGATCCATGGAGATTGCCTGGTTCACAATGTGATCGGGTGATCTGCGTCCAACGCGCCCATACCATCTCAATCGCCTCTCCTCCATCTTACTGTTGATGTATGTAACACCTAGGGTTCCACGAATGCGTGAGCTTTTCATTTTGTCTCTTAGGGACGCACCAGCTGACCATCTTAGCATGCGCATTTCAGCAGTTTCTAGTTGCCTAGAGTAAGAGTTATACATCGTCCAGCATTCATGACTTATCCAATGACTTATCAAGCACCGGCTTGTAATACGCTAACCCCAAAGGAGCTTTGTAAAGATTTCTCATAAACGCCGTTTAATAAGTTCCAGTAAGAATATTCAACAATTAATAACTTTTTTATTTCTCTAATTACATTTATCCCCGCTACACGTGTTTCTTTTGTATTGTATTGTATTACACTTTCGTTGTATACAGTACAACCTGGTGGACTTATTGCCATGAGGCAATACCTTCCAGCCAACCAGAAAGATCGAACCGCTCTTTGCAGCATTGAACTAGTTGAATGCTAGAAATAGACGCCAAATTCACATATTGTCTCTATTCACAAAGTTAAAGCCGAAACCTTTGATAAATTCAAGTAAAATGATAACTGGAAGTATTTCAATACTGGGGTGTCAAAAATAAATAAAGTTTACCAAATTATTGGCACTGCTAATGCTGCTTCTGATATTTGGCAGGTATCTTGATTATTACGACATAATGACGTTGGATTATTTATTATTGGCACTGTTAATGCTGCTTCTGATATTTGACAGGTATCTTGATTATTACGACATAATGACGTTGGATTATTTATTATTGACAATGTTAATGGTGCTTCCGATATTGGGCAGGTATCTTGATTATTACGACATAATGACGTTGGATTATTTATTATTGGCACTGTTAATGCTGCTTCTGATATTGGGCAGGTATCTTGATTATTACGACATAATGACGTTGGATTATTTATTATTGACACTGTTAATGCTGCTTCTGATATTTGACAGGTATCTTGATTATTACGACATAATGACGTTGGATTATTTATTATTGGCACTGTTAATGCTGCTTCTGATATTTGGCAGGTATCTTGATTATTACGACATAATGACGTTGGATTATTTATTATTGACACTGTTAATGCTGCTTCTGATATTTGGCAGGTATCTTGATTATTACGACATAATGACGTTGGATTATTTATTATTGGTACTGTTAATGCTGCTTCTGATATTTGGCAGGTATCTTGATTATTACGACATAATGACGTTGGATTATTTATTTAATCATTTTACTTTTGATTTGCTATTTTACTTCGCTTTTCAAGATCCACATACCTACGATCTTGACATATCCTTCGCTTTTCTAGATGCACATACCTACGATCTTGACATATCCTTCGCTTTTCTAGATCCACATACCTACGATCTTGACATATACTTCGCTTTTCTAGATTCACATACCTACGATCTTGACATATCCTTCGCTTTTCTAGATCCACATACCTACGATTTCTCAAACTTTTACGTTTCCTTCTTTCAAAATATAATTCATTTGATCCAATCATACTTTTTTTGGTCTTCCTCTACAATGTCATTCTACTCACATTTGCACTACATATTTGTTTTGCTAGTCTTTCTTCATTCATTCGTTATACATGCTCAAACTATCTCAGAATGCTCTTCTTCATCGTATTCAATACATCAGCTTTAAGTTCACCTTCATCCATAATCACTTCATTCCATATTAAGTAACTATAATTTGCTTCAGGACAAATTTTAAGGTTGTTTTGCTAGCTAGGAAATGCTCTTATGTCGGCCCTGAATGCCTTCACCCTCGTTCGGGTTTGGCAAACAATTAGTTGACACTGTGTTTACACACCTGTTTTATCACAACACTGATTTTTCAATGATGTCATTCATCACAAGTTCTGAAATAAATATAACGCAATTTGTCACAAGTATCAAGTGGGTGTTGATATTGAAATAGGCGTATAATCGAATCTAAATAAATGAAAAAAACATTATCAGACGGAATTATCAGTGATTTTAGATAAAGCGACTTATTGTAAATGCTATAACACCATTTATTATAAATGACAAATTAATGTTGATTTTGACATACGAGTAAGTGTGTGGATAAATCCATATGAAATCAACTAAGAATGATAATCAATTTTGGAATTTAATGTTATTGATTTGATTATTTTTTTATATATTTGCTTCTAATTATCTGAAATATAAAAATATACAAATTTTTTTTTGTTACAAAATTGTCGAAATTTCTACGAAACCGAGTGCTGCCAAAAAATATATTCCAATTTGCAAAAGACCCGTTTCAGCTATAGAGCTAGACCTGGACTCATTTAAAAGCTTAGAAAATGCGATTTAATCTGATATACGCATGCATGGTTTTTGGCCAAAAATGTTTTATGACATTTTTTTTTAAATTTCCTGAAGACGCAATTTTTTTAAATTTCATATTTTCTTAATCAAGGCGGTATTCAGTCAAAATCTCAAGGTGGTATTTCTATGATATCGTGAGTGAGACACAGTTAGACTAGGGATTCTCATATGTGAATGAGAAGACACTTACAAGCTGCAAGTACTGAAACTTTTCACCCTTATATGTAACAGGATATGCCTAATACAAATTGGCTTGCATAGTCATCTTCAGTGGCACTAATTTCAAGTATCTTCTATTTATTATATTAATTACAGATAATGGGCATTAAATTCATCCATTTCCTACAGTGACATTCATTCCTACTCTATCTCACTCCTTGTCAATCAAACAGCTAAGTTGCGATGTCACTAAATAAATCCTTCAAGCAGTGGATTGCTGTTTTTGAAACATTTATTAAAACCGAAGAGGATATTGTTAAAGAATTTTTATATCAGCTGATTATTCTTTAGACACTATTTTAATGTTAAACAGTACAACAATATATACGAGTATATACTAACACGCCATTTTTCAGTAGGATTAGGGTGAGAAGAGTGCCAGCTTCCCTCTCTCGACACACACCCTTCAGCTTTTCTTATCATACACCTACGATTTCTCTAACTTTATATATTACCTTCTTGCAAAATATCACACACATGATCCAACCATACTCTATCCCCCCTTCCACTCAAATTTGCTCTTTATATCTGTTTTGCTAGTCTTTCTACATTCATTCGTTCCACCTATACTTAAGTTCCCATTCAACCTGAACCTTTCCCTTCCTGTGCTAAAAAAAATCCGCCCGTTCTGGTGCTGTGTATTCAATACACACCAATACACATGAAAAAAAGAAGCGACTAAAATCGGAAAAATAAGAATATTCATAGCCATTCGCTTAAATTAATTAAATTTGAAGTCAAAAGTGGTAATAATTGAAATTTAATTACTAAAAACATGAAAAAAACCATTGACTAACATTCACAAAATGGACAGAGACACCACCTCAGATGAATGCGCTATAGAGACTGAGACCTTAGACGAACTAACACTGTGTATGATATACCTCGAAGAAAGAAACACAACTGCAAACTGAGATTCTATTTCTTACATTCGCATATACAGAAGTAGAGTAAGAGTGAGACGTGAATAGCATTACTACCTAACCCATAGCAGTTACTTAGAATGAATATACCTACGTTACACACTGGCGCACGTTTGATTGTATTGATGAATTTATTCCCGATTTTCACAAAATATCTCTGATGTGGCCGATAAGTGCAAATTAATATTAACATTATGTTTTCATTCAATGCTTAAATGTATTACGGAGATATACCTAAAATCTGAAGCCAGTATTTATTATATTTATATAGATATTAAAGTTTTTAGAAGCAATGTGCACTAGTTACACATCACAGGGAAGGAAGGGTTAATCACTTTATTCTGTATTTTTTCATGTATTCTTCTCAGTGCACGCGTTTTTGCAACATTTATTAGACTCTTTTAAGTTTTTTTCTACTTAATATTCAAGTTTCACTCTCATACATCAAAGCCGGTACTAAAATACTGTTATGGACTATCATTTTAGCAGATTTTGACACTGTCCCATTCGAGTATATATATTTAAGGGTCTCATTAATTTTGTTTCTTATCGCTACACATTTTTCAATATCTCTGGTAATTTTTCATCATCTGAAAAAATACTACCCAAATAGCAAGATTCCTCAATTTCCTCCGAATTGCTCAAAAAAGTGAACTAAACCGTGATGCTGTGGTGACATGTAATTTTGTTGATAATTACTGCATTATTTTGTAATACGAAGCAAAATGGTTCCACTGGATCAACTTAATGGCAACAGTTAATCCATTTGTGATTTACTTTAAGGACAAAGATGGTGTTGGTGATGATGATTATAGTTGCTCTTCGAATAAAATGCTCTAATTTTACTTGAATACTATAAATTATTATTATTACTATTATTACACACATGACAAGAAATATTCACAATTTGAGAAAAAACAACAGGTAATTTGATTTGGACATATAATTTTAATGGATCTGGGTTTGTTGCCTTTGATTTGTCGTATCCCCAGTAAACTAGGCTTTTGCCTGTATCTCACTGAGGATATTTAGCATGAAAAAATAAATCGATACTTCTTTCCGATTTTTGATTACACAAAAAAACCCCGTTGCACGCTCTCATCAACCTGACAAACAGTGACACTCAACTACAACTGGAAACATCTTGCGAAACTCAACTCCTCACACATCATCACTCCAGAAAGACCAAAAATATTCATCCCACAATATACCGCACACAATCATAAGAATAAAAATCAAAACAAAATATAAAAGAAGAAAAAAAAAGAAAAAGACACAGAAACACAAATACAAAAACAAACCAAAATTAAAACAACAAGAAGAGACCCACACTCACGAGCTCACATAAATCCTTTCCACTCGTCATTCATCCTGAAAGCCCAAGTACTCAAAATCCTGTCGCAATAACAACCACGCTCCGATCGACTGTCTAAATGGTTTTCCTACCTTTACCTTTATTGAAGTCGGCACGCCATTGTATGTAATGGGAGCCAAATAAGCATATTGCCTTTGGGCAAAAGAGGTTTTAACTCTAGGGATGGTGAACATTTCATTAGTTGCCATGCGTGTCATGTGTGTCTGCTGAGTCTGCATCTTCCCCTCCTCTCGATGGTAGTGCCAGAGAATGGATTTGAGATGTAAATTGGCTATGTTCAGGACCTGATACTCTCTGAAAAGCTCTGCCGTGGGATACCAAGCAGGAAGCTATAAAAACATTTATTATAGAAAAATTGATGCACTTAGAAGAATACATTGAGGGATAATGTATGACATAATATGGAATGAATTAATTAAAGATGAATGTGAACTTAAGTCTGATGTAATGAGTAAGGTGGAGAAGGTTTGGGATGGTTTGGGCATGTGGAACAAATAAATGAAGAAAGACTAACAAAACAAATATATAGTGCTAATGTGAGTGGAAGACGTGGGACAGGAAGACCAAAGAAAGTATTGTTGGATCAAATGAATGATATTATAAAAGAAGAAATTGTAAAAAGATAGAAAATTCATAGAAGTTGTGTAAGAATGTGTATGGATCTAGAAGTGGTGAACAATATGTGTCGAAAATGGAAAGGTTGGTGCTTTGTTCTATCTGTCTACACCATCAGGAAGATGGTGTATAAGTGTTGGTAAAATATGGTGTATATTCTTCAGATCAACTTGTGCAATGAGCACCCATGTTTGTTTACAGGCAGTAACAAGTTAAACTATAGAATTATGTAACAGGAGTCTGCGAGATGCATGTTAGTCTTTTGTCTGCTTATAATGATAAATTCTTATCAGTGATAATAAAGCTACTGTGAAAAAGCAGCATAATTACAGCTACTTTTAAATCTAAACTACTCATAGCATGCTACTCAAGTATTCTAATGAAATATATAGTAACTTCAATACGTTACAGCTACTCTTGAAGGATGTGCACTACTTTTACTGCATTATTTAACAACTCTCTGTTTTATGTATTTGTGTCGAACCGTGAATAGTTTAATTTTTATAATTTACTGTGCTTAAAATGCACAAATTCAAATCAAGCAATGTCGAGATCTGCTAAAATTATAGTTTACATTGGTTTATGGGAGGGAAACGTGGACTTGGAAAATTAATGAAAGGAACCAAGTTAATACAGTGTAAATTGAGAAGAATATGTATTGTGTTGATGTATGACAGAATAACAAATATGATTTAATAAGAATTGATATGTGCTAAAAAACTAAACTGTTTCATGGGGTGAAAAGTGCATGTGTTGTGATTTGGGCATGTTGAATGGATGAGTGATGAAAGATTGGCTTAAAAAAATTAGAATGCAAGGCAAACATCAGAGGGAGTCAGGCGACAGGATAACTGAGAATTGTGTGGTTTTATCAAGTGAGCTTTGAAACAAAAATACGAAATTTCCAACAAACAGGCAATATGGTTTAAGTTGTTCTATAACTTATAGTTTTATAATTTATTCACAGATGTCTTTGAAACCTTAGGCGTATATATTGACTTTTTTAGATTCAGGCCATCAATTGATTTGTCATTTTTGGCGCTAAGAAGCTAGTAAATAAACTACATATTGTTGACACGTTCCTAGAGAATGATAATATAGGATGATACTAGGCTAGCCCGGAGAGAAGCTGGGGGGGCCCGCATCGGTCCGGAAGGCGATGAAGAGGAACCGAACCTCACGAGGGCGGTGCGGCTCCTGCAACTCCACAACCTTGACAAGTTTTACTCCCACCACACCAGGCCAAGGTAGACTTCCCTCCACCCACTGTTGTCTTTCGCCTTCTTGTTCTGTCCCTAGACACCTCGGTGAGAGGTTGAGTAGTTTTGTGTGTCTGCATCACTTTTTCATACACATTTCTTTCAACGGAATGCCGCAATTTTTTAATGTATGGCTGTGTTTACATTATACAAACAACATCATTTTGGATGATCAAACACCTGTGTGTTTGATATTAGAGATTGCTTGTAGTTAAAAAAGACTGCTTGGAAAGCATCAAATTTACAAGCAAAGATCTTTTTGAACAGAATGTGTAAAGCCACAGAGAAGTGGCGATTGCTTTTGATTGTTTTAAAAAAAAATTAAAACTCTGTATTATAAGAGATTGGGATTTTGGAATCAAAATTTAGTTCTTGTGTTCAAAAATAAACTCTCCATGGAAAAAATCAAAACAGTATTTTTATCAATAATAATATAACCAAGGAGAACTGCTGATGATTGTTTTAAATTTTACGCAAATTCTTAAAAGTCCTGTTCTTGGGGAGATATGCATTGGTATCAAATTACTTCATAATTGTTGTTTTTTGCAAAATAACACAAGATAAATTATGAAAATCAAGGTCGAAAATGTGATCATTTTTTATACTATAATGTAACTCTTAGAAGATATAAAGTATATGGTTTCAATTTAAGTTTTACATCAACAATTTATCATAAATAAAAAAATTAAATACAATTGCATTGTGTCCAATAAGACAATATAGTTTTCCATGGTGCTTTATGGTTGTCATCATAGAAAAACTATCATAGATTTTACATCAGTTTGATGTATTTTTAAGAAAATAGTTGTAAATGAATGTTGATAACTTTTTCTTAAAATAAAAGTGTTGGCATAAGATTCAAAGTAATTTTTTTTTTACTCGATCGGCAAATTAAACGAGTTTTATTATTTTAAAAGCATGTAAAGAACTTTCTGTATAAATTGACTACTGATATCAAATGTATAAATATTTGAACACCCATAATGATGTTTGGTTCTTGTTGTAATGTAAATGTAGCTTAAGGAAAATCTTTTGTTTTATTTTTGCCCCTCGTTTTGCACAGTTTTTATACACGCCCCACACTTTCGAATTGGATTTTGCTGAATGTTTGAATGTTTTCTGTGATTTTTGTCATGCTGCTCCTTAAATATGCAAACTATCTTAATTTTATTGAAATATCAACCATCTTTTTCCTAAATCGTTTCCAATTACATAGTAAATAATCAATATTTTGTGCTGGTTTTAACTCAACAGAGCGTATTTTCTTAAACA
Source organism: Odontocerum albicorne (assembly GCA_949825065.1). NCBI lineage: Eukaryota > Metazoa > Arthropoda > Insecta > Trichoptera > Odontoceridae > Odontocerum > Odontocerum albicorne. Next base: position 1,893,519 of record OX463850.1, read on the forward strand.
TTCGCAAATTTATATATACGAGTACTTGGTATTGTTGAGTGTTTTGTTACAAACAAAAACTTATATAGAAGTAAATTATCTTTATTGTGTAGATATGGAATGTTTTATTCTTCTTTTCATGCTCAATTTTAAATTGAGAGGTGTTTTTATAAAATCTTTTTCTTTCTTTCCTTTTTAACTCTCCAACATTCAAAAATATTTCGACATCAACATTTTATTGAATCTTCTGTAAATGCCACTCAAGACTTGAAGTGGTGAACAATCCTAACATTTCTATATTTTTTCTTGGCTTAAGAATATACTTTTGGCATCGTTGAAATCATAAAGACATATTATTTACCAAAAAATCGCTAAGTTCTACAATATTAAATAAGACGGAACAATGCAACATAAATAATCTGTTTAATTCAATCCTGAAATGGCACGTTTTGTGCTTATAATATTTTTACAATTTAATTCAATATATCAATACAGTATGAAGTGCCTTATTCATAAAAGCAATTCGAAATATGATTCCAATAATACAATTAATGCAAACAATCTGATTTATTGAAGATCGTGCAGATTTTAGTTGAAAAAGAACTCTTTTCTTTTATTTTCAAAGAATTTTATTATAAAATTACCTTATTTGTTTCAATTAACTAAAGTTGCAAACAAGTTTTATTAAAAGTTATTTTTTTTAAATATTTTGCTGAATTATTTTAATTCTGTCAGTACCTTGAAACTCGGATGTTATTTGACAAAATTATAAATCAAGTTTGGTTAATTTTTGCCAAGTTCGTTATTAAGCAGTTAAAAAATCCTAAGAGCTGCGAGAATACACTTAATATTTTTTTAAGCAGATATCTAAAAGTTTATGAAGACAATATAGAATATTTACTTCATCGGATAATAGCAAAAAAACCTTTTAAAAATTACAAGTAGATCCATAAAAGGAAATTATTAGAATTAAAAACAAAAATTATCCAAATTCATTTCCATTTATGGCATCGCAATGCACAAAGAAAATTATAGGATCGAAGTTAATTTACTAAAACAAAAGCAAGGATGAGAAAAACTACAAATTAAGATTGATTCAATGTCACCAAAAAATATTAGAAAAAAATGTAACGCAATCATCAATTCTATATTAGAAGAAAATTTTTAGCCGATCATATAAAACTTAGATATGCCATAAAATTACGTTTCATTATTACAATAATGTGATAATTCTTACTGAGACCAATTCGTTTTTTTTTATTTAAGATGTTTTATGTCTTACTATAACTTTTTGGAATGACAATGATAAGCAAGTGCCACCTAACGTATCAAAATTTTCTATTTTTCTAAGTTAAGTATGTTCTTATTATTCCAATTGTTTCATTCTTTTATTGTTTTTGACTATCAAACTAAGCATGCAATTAGCTTTATTGCATGCTCTCTGCATGCGGACATAGGTACTCGTGCATGGAACTGCTTTCATGGAAACATCTTCTTCAGATGTAGCTCAAGAGCTTTTCCTTTGCTTAAATTTTTAACTAAAAGCTTTTCTTATCAAAACTATAAATAATCATTATAATAAAACAACAATATGATTATTAAAACAATCAAAATTAATATCAGATGTTTGTGTGAAAAGTGTGTTTTAGAATCAATGTTGTGTTGTCTGTTTGATTTTTATGTGGTTTTTACTTTACGTTATATTGAATATTAAAATTAAATTATAAACTCATAGATATTTAGTTGAAAAGTTTAAATAACTGCATTTGTTCCAAATTAATGTTAACCGAAAAAAAAGGAAATTTTCAGCAGACAGGTAGCATGAAGTTATACACAGATGTCACTTGTAAATAGGACAATTTTTGAAACCTTAGGAACATTTACTGCCTTTTTTAGATTGACATCATCAAGTGATTTACTATTTTTGGTGAAAAGAATTTAATAATTACACATTATTTAGTTTTTAACTTTGTCATTCCTTTCGTATTAGTATATCAGGTCGACTTATTAAAGCGCCTTATCATGTTCCCGTGACATTGGCGATTCCCGAAACGAAAGTCTCTTTGTTCTTTGTCAGGTGAACGAAAAACATATGTTGACATAAATTTACACAACAAAAATAGACTTGAATAGAATATATATTTGATTTTATTATTGTAATTTTAAAGATTTGAGATTTAGATAGTGGCTACATCTACAAATAAATTTTAGTTGGAAATCTTTATATCATGTAATAATGAAATAGAGATTGGTTTTGTATAATAATAAGGTATTTATCAAGATTGGTGATTAAATTTGGCTGATTAATCCCAGATTCCCCCTAGGCAATTTGTTGGCTATCTAATAATAATTATCACTTTGATTGAAGAGCTGAGTGAGTTAATAAGTAATTACACAAAGTTTATAATTATACTAATAAAACTTTTACTACCATTTATTTTTATTCCAGCATTTACCTAGCACTTACCAAGAACACCCCTATGATATGCAGATGTAATTTTCCTTAAGTTTATTTTAAATCCTTTCACACAGTGTGCATTTGCATTCTGGATTAAGCTTGTAGCAAAAACCCATGAAATTAATTTGTGTTTTTTTATTTGTTCCAGGTTTGGAAAGCGAGCTGTTGGACATGCCCCCTGGGAAAAGGACAACCCGGTATGGATATTAAATATAAATATTTCCAATTAATTATTTTCTATGTAAAAGTTTCATAGGAAACTTGACTCCTATTATTTTAAGAATAACATATTTGCAAGCTAGGAGTCACATAAGAACAAATCTTTCAACTCTGCTTTTATCCTAAATATTTTTTAAACTTCTTTTATCTGTGAAAATAAAATACAAAAAAAAAGATTTAGACTAAGAAATACAAATTTATACTCATAGAAAATATAAATTTATAGACAGCTAAAGTTTAAAATTTATCTGTGCTGAGAATTATATAAAAATCATAGAAATGGTGAGCATTATTCACTTTTTTATTGACTATCAATATTTGCATATTTTACAAGCACAACTCCAAATCAAATAAATAGTTTTTTATTATTGACTATCAATATTTGCATATTTTACAAGCACAACTCCAAATCAAATAAACAGTTTTTTATTATTGACTATCAATATTTGCATATTTTACAAGCACAACTCCAAATCAAATAAACAGTTTTTTTATTATTGACTGTCAATATTTGCATATTTTACAAGCACAACTCCAAATCAAATAAACAGTTTTTTATTATTGACTATCAATATTTGCATATTTTACAAGCACAACTCCAAATCAAATAAACAGTTTTTTATTATTGACTATCAATATTTGCATATTTTACAAGCACAACTCCAAATCAAATAAACAGTTTTTTATTATTGACTATCAATATTTGCATATTTTACAAGCACAACTCCAAATCAAATATACAGTTTTTTTATTATTGACTGTCAATATTTGCATATTTTACAAGCACAACTCCAAATCAAATAAATAGATTTTTATTATTGACTATCAATATTTGCATATTTTACAAGCACAACTCCAAATCAAATAAACAGTTTTTTATTATTGACTATCAATATTTGCATATTTTACAAGCACAACTCCAAATCAAATAAACAGTTTTTTATTATTGACTATCAATATTTGCATATTTTACAAGCACAACTCCAAATCAAATATACAGTTTTTTTATTATTGACTGTCAATATTTGCATATTTTACAAGCACAACTCCAAATCAAATAAACAGTTTTTTTTTATTTATAACTGTAAAAATATTCGAACGATTTTCATTTCCTTATTAAAACAAATGGCGTTTCTTACAGTATTGTACAATACATTTCAAAAGCCAAAATTTAAACTTCCTGAATCGCATCCACTGATTGTTTCATGAACTAGATATAATATATTTCATGTGATTGCGACATTATGGCACTTGAACTTATAGGAATTAGTTAACTCTGTTGTTTGGCACTCTGAATATATAGCCGAGACAATTTTGGTCAAATAAATCATATAATATTCTTTTTTTATTTAAAGGCAGCTGCTTGGACAGAATAATAATTTGTTTTGTCATTAAACTCTCTGATAGATGTCATTGAAGAATTAATTGGTAGAACTCTCATGATAACGTCTTATCTCTAGCAAGTGCATGTCCATGTAACACAAAACCCTCTTATCCTCAGATTTCTTAAGCTAAAGATAAAAAAGGAGTTTTAGAATCACATTTTATACTAACATTGTATGACTTTTAATAAACTTTCTTTTACATAAAAATTATAGAAGATATTTATGGAAAGTTTTTTAATTCACTCAACAAATTGATGAATTTTTAACTAAAAATTTATTTTATCGCAAGTTGAATTTCCAATAAAAAATAAATGTATTCCAAATTTAAAAGTGAGTGTAATAAAATCATTTTTAGTATTTACACTTACATTTGAGGTATTTTAAATTTGAATATGTCAATACATGTAAGATCCTTTATCAAATAATTCTTATGTTTGGTTTTAATTGTCGAAAGCTTTGACACCTTAGAAAATGCTAATTCATTGACAATAAAATTGTGTATTCGCCCATACAAAATGTGCAGGATGTCGATTATTTCAATGTACAAACTTTCAATATTCGACCATCCATTATCATGTTCCATATTTTGTCAGTTCAGTTCAGTACAATCCCACCATAAAATAAATTCCCATTCAGCATGATCAACACCATGAAGTCGGATTTATGGTTCGACAAACAAAATCGATCTCTAAGAGAATTTTTCACGGCATTAAGATTTTTACCAAATATGTCCAAGACTGCAGCATAGTAATTAATTCTAATCGGCGCAATCTAGGTACGGGAGAATTCGAATAATAGTTAGTTCTAGAACTCTCATACTAGAATATATCCTGCAGTCTTGTCTTCTCAAAGAATTCGGAATTCTTGACTTCTCAAGGAATTCGGAAATGAATCAATTCCAGTAACTTCGAACAATCAATTGTCCCATTCATTATTTTGAGAAGCAGGATCAAATCAAATATCACTCTATGATCGGAAAGTCCCATTAAGTTTGTTTACGTGATAACAACATGTCATTGTTAACATCATCATTTCTAAGACCAAGTCTATACCTGTGCTGCACCCTCTTCAGGGCATTCGAGTGAATTGCGTAGTAAAGAGTCCAGATACTAAGCGCATCACTCAGTGACGAAGCAGGACCCACCCAAAGTAGCTCCTCCTCTGGTGACGACACCTGAATGTGAAAAGACAAGTAGCGACAAAATAGTTAAGATTCGATATCAAATATATTTTGTTAATGTTTTACTTTATTCCAAGTGGTGGGAATTGAAGGTCTTCCACTATGAAGGTCATCTTCAATACTCTACCGACCATGTTTAACTGCAGCTATCCACTTTTTTAATAGTTATGTAAGAGTCATGGATCTACTTAGGAGTCATCCCATTTCTGTCGAGATGCTTGATAACCTCTCTTCGTTAAATTAAGTCTATTTTAATTTTTCTCTTCGTTAAATTTAGACATTGTAATTTTTTTTATCAAATACTGTTTATTCCACTTGAAAAAGTGTAATAAAATAAATAAATAACAATCACGATATTATTATCGAACATGCGTGAAGGGAGCGTAGCATCAAGTGGCACGAACCCTGCCTCGTGGTTAGATAGATAGATCAGATATGAACAGATCATTGATTCGTTCGTTCGTTCATTATTTAAGTTTAAGTATTTATTGCCGACAGACAGGCTGACAGCCGTTTCGGTATCGTATCGGACGATAACTGACCGATCGACGTATCTATCTATCTGTATACGTATTCGTACTCTGTAGATTCCTTCGTTCCTTCCCGCGAACGCGTCGCGTTTCGCCTATAATAATATCGCGAAGAAAGGTTAATAACAATTTATGTCATGGAAATATAATCCTGGAATGATGAGAAGAAAACATGGAGTGACAATGTATGACAGAATACGCAATGAAATAATAGAGGATGAATGTGAACTTAAGACTGATGTATTAAGTAAGGAAGAAAAGTACGTTCCGATGGTTTGGGCATGTGGAATAAAAATATGAAGAAAGACTAACAAAATATTAAATGTGAGCCTAAGGCTGATTGTTAAGTAGATGAAGAAGAGTACGTTGAGATGGTTTGGACATGTGGAACGAATAAATGAAGAAATACTAACAAAACAGATATATATTGCAAACGTGAGTGGAAGGCATGTGAGAAGAGGACCAAAGAAAGTGTGGTTAGATCAAGTGAATGATTTTTTGAAAAAAGAAAGTCAGAAAACTTGTAGAAGTTTTTTTTTCCACTTTGCACAGATTTCTCCTGTTACACAAATAGGTTGTATGGATGTAGAAGATGTTAAGGATATGTGTTGGGATAGGGAAGTATGGCACTCTATAATATCTGCTTACCCCTATAGGGAAATGGCGTGATGGTATGTATGTACGTTAATATAATCCTTTGGCCAGGTTCGTACTTTTCTCCCATTACAGTGAGAGTTTATTTCTATCTGTAGAATGGCGATGAGTTCTCTCTACGCGGGAAAACCACCTATCCATGACAACTTAAAAAATTCTTGTCCATCGCACCAGATAACTTCTTCCTGCTTTAACAACATCTCTATAAATACAAAAATCAACTACGCAACACGAAAAAAAAGGATCTTCAAAGCTTCAATAAAACCGCCAACCTGTCCCACCCATAGGCACCCTGCCTGCCTATGTTACCAGTATAAGATAACAATGTTACCTGTTAGCAAAAATAAAAACTTTACCTTTAAACTGCAATCTTTTCACTTTACCTCGTATTTTGTTAAAAAGTTTATCCAAATTCCAAATTTTGAACCTTCACACTAAACTTTTGTGGACATAATACTGTCGAACTCTAAATTGGCAATATAACTTTCAATATGTAAATGAATATGTGAGTATATTGCTATATCATATTTTGTTTTTAATTTCAAACAAAAATATAAGTATTAAAGTTATTTTCCATCTCTCATTTTATTTTTAGCCAATTTAACATTTTAATAAAAACCAATTTAACATTTTAAGAAATTGTTCTCCACTTTAATTCAATGATACACAAGCTGTGTAAATTCTTCTATATAAAATGTTTTTGCTTGATAAGTAAATACTACTTCCTTCAAGTATTTATTGTTCGAAAATCTTCGGTCTCAAAAGGCTATACCAGTTCCATTGGATTTATCATCCCCCATCATTATTTTTTTGTAATATTTTCCCTAACATCAGAGGCACTATCAAAGATGCCAATAGTTTGGTGAATAAATAGTAAACTTGTCAATTATTATTGGTATCCCAGTTTTAAACACATTTTCAGATATCAACCCACCTGAATACATTTAGTGGTGCTTAAGAGCATATAAATTCAAAATCAAAGTATTATAATATTAATGTGATATTGATGAACACTGCTTTACAAGACATATTTTTAATTGCTATATGTATGGAAGACGTAATTATATTATGACATTCAATTTAAAGACAGGTTTTGCTTAAATTGACGAAACTCTTCCATAGTGTAAACTGATAATTCTTTTACTTTAAGGTTTTTCCTATCACTTGTTCTATGTTCAAGTGGAGTTTATCTATTATTGGCTTTTCAATTTCACTGTTATTATATATCTACATCATCCTTTACTGTCCATGCAGTGAGACTATATATATTTAGTAACTAACTTTAGACTTCTCCTGTAATCAGCTTCTTCAAAAAACTATTGAAAAAACACTTCATTTCTATACAGTGATGTAACGTTTATCATTCCCAATTTGCCTTTCCTCTCTACCATCCTTTTAATTTCCTGTTGATTGAGATTGGATTTGTTTTTTTTTGCTAACAGGTACAATATACGAGTATTAATGAATTTTCAATAAATGAAAAATTATATTGGTCACAAAGTATTTTTTACTCTAATTGGTAAGAGGAGATTGCCACTTGGCTATGAGTCTGCCAGATTTTACTGCTTTGAAGTATCTTAATAAAATCAGTGTAACCATATTAATGTAAATAAAACAGAAAAACTTAAATTGGAATTCCTAGTGTAAAGCAAAAACAGCAGATCATGCCCAGTGCTGGTTTCCTTTACTGTTTTAGTAATTTTCTAGGTAATTTATGACTTACCCTGGTGTAACTCTTGTTTTACAGATTGAAGCAGAGCGCCCCGACTACTGGGTTCCCCTTCCTCGTAGGAGATGAGCCCCCTGCCCCTCCTCCCCTCGCCGCACCACTACTAGATGAAGAAGAAAGGCGCTCTCCGACACCTTGCGACACTTCTCACAATAACCACCTGCATACAATATCTTCATTATCTGATCTCAACTCTCTCTTCTCTGTTTGACGCATATAATTAATTATATATAAAGTAAAAGGAAAAAAGACATAAAAAAAAATTATTTCATTTGAAGACACCACAGAAAATAGGAGTATTGTCACAAAAAGTCGATGTTGAGAAAACTATTAAAAAAAATAAAATTCTGCATTTTTCATTGAATGAACTTTTTCTTTTTAATATATTTTACTCTATAGTTATTTTCCAAGTAATACATATATGTCTATTAAACTGTACATCTCGCCATTGTTCTCAATATAGAACGCTCATATCAATGTGGAAAAAATAATGACATTCCTTCTTTTCTGTCAAGTCTTCAATCAATTTCATTTCTAATATTTATTAAATTATTTATAACAACACTTTGGCAATTGTGTAGTCATTTATAAAACTTTGGAAATGTTAAATATTGAATAAAAATAAAAAAATTAGGAAATATAAAAACTTAATGTAAGCATTTTGAAATAATTATCATTCCTGTAATGATTTTATTTTATTTTTACAGATTTTTTTCAGTGTTAAATATCTTTTATATAAATTTTGATCTATTTTCTCCATTTGGTTAAATCTTTTTAAAGTTTTTTTCTTTATGTATATTATAATTGAATGTTTATTTCAATTCTCTTTTTTTTGTTTCGGACTTATCAAATTGTCAATTGATACATTTTGCATCTAGACATTTAGAAAAATATGTTCTTTTTGACTCCTCAACCTAATGTCACTGAAAAAAACACAGGAAAATCTTGTTAAAATTTCTTATATTTATTTGTAATTATTACAAATTTAACTCGAGAAATCACAATTTTCACGTTATTCTTAAAATAAAAAACTTATGTTTATCAGAAAATTATTGTACATTATAAAGTCTACCATTTTTGATATAATAATTTAGGCAAAGCATTAATTTTGCTTGTTCAAGTTTATATGTAGAAAATAAATTCTTTCAGCTTTGAGATTTTATAACTAAATATTATTGACGCATTTTATTTCAGTGAAAGTTTTTTTTGTAATTGGAAGTTTTAATTAAACAAAATTTAAAGGGATTGTTTTAATTATTATTAAATATTGTAGAAATTTTATTTTTGGAAAAATAAAAGCAAAAAAAAAAACTCATCAAACATGCTGAAATTCTTATAAATTATATTTATTTATTTTTTCATAACTTAGTAGACATTACATATAAATAGAATTTAAAATATTCAGAGATATTTTCCAAATATCCTAAATGTAAAATAAATTCAGTGTTGGTGTTATTATTAATATGTTTTATGTTGACAATTCTTAATGTAAATTTTATGGAAATAAATAACAAATAAAAATAAAGTTCATTTCAGTGTCTATGGATTATTGCAAGCACAAATATTTTTAATTTTCCTCCTTGATTTTAAAACATGGCTGATGTAACACTGTTTGTGTTTAAATTATATATTACCCCTGTGTGCGAAAAAGCGGTGGGTCCCGTTACCTGAAAAGTTCTGTTGAAATATTTGAGTTTGCCAATTCTACTAAGAATCTGAATAGTCAAAGTATTCTCAGTGCTCGATCTTAACCTGAGATGAGATTAGGAGATCTCCTCCCGTTTTAAACAATCCTGGAAATATCGAGGAACCTAATTGTTGATCGCTTCGAACACCATGACTATCTTATATTGATCCCTCTCCTCTATCTTGAACCATTTAAGTATTTAAAGTAGTGAAACTATGTGACACTTATTTCAGGTGGTAGGAAGAATTGTATTGGGTGTTAACATAAGTTGTGTCCGTTTTTTTTTCAATTAAAAAATGAGCACCAAAAGTAAAACAAAATGGTAAATGTTATATGTCATCCGAAAGACCTTTTTTTTCTGCCCTACAAGATATTGTGTTTGCTTTTACGTTATATATATTATTTTATTTGATTACAAGCCTTCAAAATGGAATGTCAAGTAGACGAAAGTGAGCATTTTCGACACCTTCTGATCACGTTCAATCGAGAGAATAAAACTGCCAAAGCTGCTCGCAATGTTTGCGAAGTGTACGGTGAAGATGCTATGAATTAAAGGACAGCTCTTCGGGGGTTTTTGCATTTCAAAGACTAATTTCGACCTGAAAAACATGGAGCGTTCCGGACGACCAGTGGACTTCGATGAGGACCGCTTAAACCATATTATTCATGAAGATCCCCTTCAAACCACCGTAGAATTGGCTGAGCAGATGAATTGTAGTCACACGACTGTATACCGCCATCTTAAATTAATGGGAAAAGTCCAGAAGTTCGGCGCTTGGGTTTAGAGTGAAAACAACAAAAATCAATGTTCGACAATTTCAGCTAGTTTGCTCGCTCTTTATTGAGCTACGCATGGCCACAAGAAAAGGTTCCTTTACCGCATGTTACTGGTGATGAAAAATGGTTTGAAAATGGTGGTGAAAAATGTTTGAAGGGGATCTTCATGAATAATATGGTTTAAGCGGTCCTCGTCGAAGTCCACTGGTCGTCCGGAACACTCCATGTCTTTCAAGTCGAAATTACCGTCTTTGTAACGCAAAAACCATCGACGAGCTGTCCTTTAATTCATAGCATCTTCACCGTACACTTCGCAAATATCGCGAGCAGCTTTGGCAGCTTAATTCCCTCGATTGAACGCGAACAGAAGGAGGAGTCGAAAATGCTCATTTTCGTCTACTTGACATTCCATTTCGAAGGCTTGTAATCAAATAAAATAATATTTGTAACGTAAAAGCAAACAACAATATCATGTAGAGCAGAAAATTTTCTTTCGAATGACGTATAACTTTTACCATTTTGTTTTACTATTGGTGCTCATATTTAAATTTGAAAAAAAAAAGATGCAACTTATGTTAACACCTAGTACCATCTAAAATAAGGGGTTTATATGCATTTAATATTAATTGCAGCTTATTCAATTGTGTTATAAGCCCGAATACAAACTATTGCAAAAGTCAATACAGGAAACAATCACACTAAGAGTGGACTTTCCATTTGACTGCTAGTCAATATGCTTGCTTAAGCATGCCTTAAGAATAAAAACACTTCAAGCATATTTTGTTATTCAAACATTTAAAATGAATTCAATCAGGTTTCCTGTCTGAAGCCATTTATTAATCATTTTGAAGATTGTCTAGATAAAGTTAACAATCAATGACAAGCAAAATTTTAGTGAACTTTAGCAATTAATCTCTCCAATATCGCAGAATTTAAGGACAAAAATAGGCACCAGATGTAATGCAGTAAGACTGAAGAGGATTCCCATCTGATTTAAGCAAGTAATAATTCAGCAAAAGGCAAGCATTATATCAAATAGAGATTTAGTCATGGACATTTTATGGACGCCGACTATAGCACCTTATATGGATGCCCGCGAGCTACTGAGACGGGACTCGAAACACTAACACTGTGTATGTTATACCTCGAAGGAAGAAACAACTGCGAACTAAGATTCTATTTCTTGCGTTCCCATATACCGAAGAAGAGTTAGAGTGAGATGTGAATAGCGTCGCTTCCTCCCCCATAGCGGTTTTTTAGAATGAATATACCTACGTCACACACTGGCACACGTTTGATTGTATTGGTGAATTTGATAAGTGCTAACTATTATTAATATTATTTTTTCATTCAATGCGTAAATGTATTATGAAGGAATACCTAAAATCTGGACCCAGTATTTATTATATTTATAGAGATATTAAAGTTTCTAGAAGCAATGTGTACTAGTTACACATCACAGGGAAGGAAGGGTTAAAGTAGCTTTGAGAAACTAACACTGTTACAGCTACTTTTTAATCTAAAGTTTTGCTTTTCATAGTTTCAGTTAACCATGGTTCAAAGATATTAAATGCAAAATTCCAGCATATCATCAGAAGGTTAATAGTAACCTAATGGTTTGCCATTTATCTCACTTCATCTTTTACAGAATCACTATTATCATGGCTGATACGATGGGTACAGCCACCTGTGTACGAAAAAAATACTCTCCTCTCAATTAAAAAAATTATAAGTCATTTATTAGTGACACATTTCATCGCGTTCCACAAACAAAACGTTTTCTCATGTGAAATTCTTTGAAAATGTTCGTCTTGTCACCACACAGCTTTTATAGGAAAAGGTATTATTACTTATTTAACACACAAAGTACTCAATACTAACACGAGATGAAATAAATGTTTTAAAAAATACTTAAATTGTCACTTTTCTTAATTTATAAGATGCATTTTAATAATGAACATTCTCCTGTTGCTACTGATATGGAAAATATTAGAACACTCATGAATATCGCCAAATTAAAGGACGGCTGTTGCAGAGAGACAAATTCAAAAGGCATCCCTTGATTCAGTACGTGTGTACTGCACACATTATACATATGAACGTGGCACCATTGGCTATTATTATGTCACCATAAGAAAAAGGGTGAGTACAGTACAAAAATACATTTTGAGAGAGAATAAGGCTACATTCACATAACTTTTATTTAAGTATTTTGTTATAATTGTTCAATTTGATTATTAGATACTTGCTGTAACCCGTGAAAAATAATGGGATGTAAATTGACTTACTAAACTGAAAGGCTGAAAAGTAAAAAGTGCTGAAAATGTCATAAGAACTAATGTTTGTTATAAAGCTTTGGCAGTCCAGAAAATCTGGATCGCTTATCAACTTCATCAAAAGTTGAGGGAACACACACGTTGTGGTTTGTTTTCATCTGTAAGAAAAGTTCCTTTATAGCAGCAATATTTGAATGTTTTGTCAGATCTCTCAGCTGCAAAATCGAGAGAATGCCAATTGAATTGACAGTCAGCAATACTTGAATGTTTTGTCAGGAGATCTCTCAGCTGCAAAATCGAGAGAATGACAATTGAATTGACAATCAGTATTCATCGAATCAAAGCTATAAATTTTGACTCTGTTCTCGTCAAAGTTGTCATGACGTCACACTTCAAATCTTCTCTTAGAATGTTAACTAAAGTAATGTATTCAAAGTGCTTCTTCAGCACGATGCTCATTGGTTTCCTCTTCATCTCTTGCTGTTGTTGTCTCCCTATTGGGGTAGATAAAGGAGAGAGCGTCTGACTTTCCTATCGCAACACACATATTTCACCTCTTATACACCTGTAATTTATTTTTATCAAACACTGTTTATTCCACTTTTTTGTGACGGTATAACCCTTATAGTTAAGGCATTAACGTTGTGGAGGTTTAAAGACTTTGTAATTTATTTTTATCAAACACTGTTTATTCCACTTTTTTGTGACGGTATAACCCCGTAAAAAAAGTGGAATAAACAGTGTTTGATAAAAATAAATTACAATGTCTTTAAACCTCCACAACGTTAATGCCTTAACTACAAGTATAAACAACATCTTATACACCTCATACGGCACCTACAGTTTCTCTGATTTTTAACATTTCCTTCTTTTAAACTATCATTTACTTCCAACCATACCTTCTTAATTTACCCCTACCCCGCTTTCCACTCATATTTGCACTGGATATTTGTTTTCTTAGTTTTCCTTCATTCATTTGATCCACATACCCAAATCTCAAAGTGCTCATCTTCATCTTACTCAACACATATCAACCTTCAATTCACCCTATCCCTAATCACTTCATTTTGTATTCTACCATGCATTTTCATCCCATGTATTCTTCTTAATGCATGCATTTCTACAGCTATTATTGTACTTGTTGAATTGACTTTCTCTGCTTTTTATTTCACATAGTTGCGCATATGTTCAGCAGGCTTTGCTCTTCTTTCATTTGGATCCATTTATTGTTTATTTAATTAAATAATTTGACGATAATTGACTTATTTGAAGACAATATTAATAATAACGAACTGTAGTATGACATTAATAATTAAAATGAAAATAACTATGACACCACAAATTCTCTGAGACATAAGTACAACCGATTTTATATCGTTTGGTTGTTGTTAAATTCTTATCGTGCCTAATTTATAAATACAAATTTATCATAGGTTTGTATGTATAAGAAAATAAAGCATGTGGTCTGGTACTTCCATGGTTTTAAGTATCCTCAGAGGATCTTTCTACGTTTTCTCTGCGGATAAGGAGGGACTACTGTACAGTTCTTCTTCTGCTTTTGGCTCTCCCATACAGTGTCTTCTTCAACCAGGTCACATCATCTTGTTAGATTATATAGCTCCTGCTTTCCTACATAAAACGCATACAGTGGACATCTGAGTGTTGTTAATTGTCTGGATTTTCCACATTCACAGAAAGTCAATTCCACTAGATCTCACTTGTGCATATCATAGGCAGTGTAGCCCACTCCTCATCTGATCCTGTTTAGATTATACCACTCCTTTCGAGGTTGGGAAAACCCAGGTAATCCCATCGCCAAGTTGTCCACAATATGTCTGTTTTTATATCACACTCTGTCCAATGACACCGTCGTTTATCTGTATAATGAAGGATAAAGGGTAAAATAAAAGTATGACACATAATTCATAGTGTTATTTTTATTTAAACGTGCTTAAAACATGTACTTACAATTGATTTACTAAAATATTTAATATAAGGTTATTAGTTATTTTATTACATAGAATAATAGTACAGTACATAATACAGCCGGTATCAAAGGAAATGTTTATGGAAAGCCTTTAATTATTCCTAGTACTTTTTGAATTATTAACAATTGACTTTTTTAACATCCATGTCATACATTATTTATACACTTTATTTCATATTAAAACCAAAATAAGAGTTTAATATGATAATAATACGACTATCAACTTTGAAAAGTAATAAACACTCAAGGTTTACATTGAAAATAGCATGTAAATAAGTTAAAGTTCATGATTGATAATTTTTTTAAAAGTCCAAAGGAACACTTAAATTAATTTATCTGGCGCCATTTAGTGACCACTCCAAAAGTATCTGTGTTTGAATGTAAGATCATTTAAATAGTGTAAACTTAAGAATCCTCTTAATTGCTTATATTCCATCGCCCTGCCTATACTCCAGTGTAAGTTTATTTTATTATATATGGTCAGCTTCTTCAAAAGACTGATAAAAAAATTCTGTGTTTCTCCAGTGCACCTCAACTAAATTATGCACTTCAATTAATATTCAAACACCCAGACGACTTTGGTAAAACACATGCATTACAAGTAATTTTATCATTTGCTATGACAACACCCCATATAGAATTTTGAACACCATTAAGAGACATTAATGTATTTTTATTTCAACTTAATTTATATGTATAATATAATAGACACTTAAGCCCATCAGAAATATTGCAATAATAGAATTTACACAGCTTAAAGTTTATTGGTTCATTGCATACAAATTGTTATTTTAAGGTTTGCAATAACTGGATGAAATGAGAAACAACGGGAGGCTATATGTGACAAAATGCTACCAATAATACTTAAGAGCAAGATCTACAAGACAGTGATGAGGTCTGCTATACTACATGGAGGCGTTGTTGGCCTTTAAAAAAAAAAGAGGAATGTGCATGCAACGGTGGTCACTGGGCATCACTAGATTGGACAAGATCCGAAATGAATAAATTTATGGAACACTCAAAGTGCCGATAATAGTAGATAAAGTCCAGAAAGCATGGCTGCTGTTATAGGCACGTGCAATGGCGAGATGAAGGGTCTACGCTAAAGACAGTCACAAATCGGGAACTCTCAAATAGACACAGAGGGACACTCAAGAAGACTGTGCATAAGAAAGTGGAGGAGGACATGACGAGATTCGGACTATCCCCGAGTTATTGTCAAGATAGAGAGAGAGATGAAGGAAGAAGGTCAAAGCAGCCGACCTCAAATGGATGGGATAAGGTGAAGGCAACGTAGAGTATTACTACTAGATGAAATAAACAAACATTGGCGCATGCTTTCAAAACATGTACAATTTGGCCAAATAGCATGTGATTTTTGCATTGTGTCAAGCAGTTTTATTCACTTTTAGAAGGATTTTTTCAAACTTTAGTTTGAATAAAAATAAATGAATTGAATGATAATTTAATTGGTGATGTAAATTTTATGTTATTTTTAGTAATATTACTATCCATAACTTCATACTGCTATCCATAGAAAATGGTTAAAATCGTTTTCAAACCAACTCTTTACAGCCAGGCCCCACAGACGGGTTGTTAGTGCCCTTGGTAGTACATACAAACATGTGGATCACAACCACACTGTGGGGTCACCTATTAACACATTCAATGCGATCAAATTATTAAGGTAATTCACGTGTGGCTGACTAATTATTAAAATTTAAAAAAAAATCACTTGACGTACACGCGTTCCGCTCGAAGTATATTTAAACACTGGTGAATATTTGTGTGTGATAATACTAATAAACTAAACATCCATGCATTGCTACGCTAGGAATTGAGTATGCGTATACAATTTCAACGCACTAAAAGCGGTAATAGCTTTGGTTTGCATACGAAAACGCTTCAGGCGCGTTGTTAGCACTGCACTAGGCGAATGCACTAGGCGCGTTGTTAGCATTGAACATGCTAACATTGCAATTTTCAAAAAATTTCTAGACACAAGTCAATGATTAGAAAACTACGTGTATTTAGGACAAATTGGCTATTTCTTTGGGAATGACTGTTTTGGAAGATTTTGGCCTTAGGATCATAAAACTGTGTATCAAACAAATAAACATATAATTGAGAAAATCAAACAATTAATTTTAAAGTTTATTTACTTATGTGTATTCAATATGGAGTGATGGAGAGTTCCAATACGTTGGAATGACTAAATGAAAGACGCAACCGGACTGCCCCTTAACAACTGGCCTTCGAGCACCGGAGTGCAGGGATGGATGGAGAGGAGTCATCGGGGACTATCACGGGAGTCACAATGCTCAGTATTGAGCTACACGACAGGATGATGATTTACCTACCGAATTATTTTAATAGTTCTTATTCATTACGATTCTTGAGACAAGAAATAGTTTGAAGGTTTAAAAATTAAATAATGTATTCATAAATGGTATTTGAACCCGCAACCTTCTTATCTAAAAACCGAGCTATTGTATATAATTATTCAACCACGCTCTGATCGACTGCCTAAATTGTTTTCCTCCTTTTGCTTCTATTGAATTCGGCACCCCATTGTATGTCATTGGAGCCAAATAGGGATATTGCCATTGGGCAAAAGATGTTTAAACTCTACGACTGGTAAACATTTGATCAGTTGCCATGCGTGTCATGTGTCTCTGCTGAGTCTGCATCTTCCCCTCCTCTCGATGATAGTGCCAGAGAATTGATTTTTATATGTAAATTGGTTATATAAATAAAGATAAACAGTTACTATTTTTTTTGTAAAATATTAGTTTGCTAAACTGTATGTTAGCAATAATTAATTGTGGTAATTATTAAATTTTAACTACGAGCTGAAATGAATGCATTCTTCCATATCGCATTAATCACATTTAATTCGTTCTTGTATACATTTTTATAACCTATTTATGGATCTTGGAGTGCCCCTAGGCAAATAATGCTCACAGTAATAGTTCCATTTTTTTGGAGGTCTTTCTGTGGGAAGACTGCCTGTGGGTATTTAATACATCACCACATAGGGAAGTCTTGTACTATCGATCCTTTCCACATGGCTTTTCCAGCGCCTTTTACGGTTTCTACCCTATTTCAAAATTTCTTTCACTCCACGTTTTTCTCAGATACGGGAGTTTCTAATTGTCGCATGCAATGGGTTTTCTGAGGGTTTTCATTCCATTAGTTCTAAACTAAAACAAAAAGTATCGTTTTTGTTGTATCTGTTTTAGACTCTATTCCATAAGTCCTAATTGGCCTTCCTCACATGTATTGTAAATCTTGACATAACTGTCTTATTCTAGTGTATTTATTCGTTTTTCTAGACCATATCTTTATAGGCATTCGGAGACATCAGCAAATAAAAAATTTAAATAAAATATTATAAGATTTTCATACTGATAAAAAATTACAATGCCTAATTTCTAATTACTTGATTAAAAAATGACAAAATCGAATAAAGAACAGTAATCATAGTACAATTTTATGTAAGTAAAAAAAAAGGAATATTATCAACACTTAGTGATTCTATCACAACATTCAATTATATACACTGACGACTAAGAAATATTACCATCAGACCACCATCGAATAATAATTTGGCTTCTTTATATTAAAAAGATTTACAAAATATTTACAAGTTTTTTTAATTAAAAACATATTAATTGTAAGGAAGAATATGTAGGTTTATATTATTAATTTATAATCAAGAAAGAAAAGGCTTTTTTTTTTGATAAAGGCATTCAAAATAATGATTTTCATTCAAATTAAACAATTATATTACTAAATTCTGTTGAATTCATCATAAAAGAGACAAAAGTTTCTTAATATCCTTTTTTAAAATTTTTATTGACTACAGTGCGTTTATATTTGGTAAATGCAATACTACGAGACAAAAACAGTAAAAAAAATATGTAAGATTGCGATAAAAAATTGTAACTTGCCATGTTACATGACTTAACACCTTGACAACCTTTGTGGCCTAGTTGGTAAGATACCTGTCTTTTAACATGAGGGTTGCTGATTTGATTCTAGTTCGTACCCAGATTTTTTTTTTAAAGGTGTCATGTTATCACTAAAGGATTTTTTAAAAACCTTTGTGGTTGTTTGTAAGATATTACTATATTGAATATACCCACTAGGTTATATTGTATACTACAAACATGTAGTACAATACAAAGTTTGTAATTAATTGTAATATCATTGCCATCATCACACTACTCGTTCTATCAGAAATCCTGGATTACAATAAACGCCTCCATTGAGGTTGGTTTACAGTTACAATAAGACAAGTATCGTTTATTAACATGTCGAATAAATTTTTAAAATGTTTAAATTTTTTTTTCAAAATTAAATAAATACTTCTTAAAACAGTTTAGGGACGACCTAGGTGGCCTATTTGGTAAGACATTCATCTCTCAGCCCAGAGATTATAGATTCAATTCCCATTGAAATCCAGATTTTTTTTAAAAGGATTGCAGTCTGGTTTTCATTTAAGTCCTCTTTAACATCTTTTTAGTTGGTTAGAAGAGATTGACACATGGCAATAAGCCCACCAGGTTATAATTTATACAATGGAAGTGCAATACAATACAATACAATGATACTACTGGACAAATGGAGATTAAATTGAGAAGCTTTTTGTTTTTGACATTCTTTCAATAATCTTATTGAATTGATAAAATAAAAAATGTTAATTTGGCACTTAAAAATACTTAAAACAAGAAGAAATAAGATTTTATCAAAAAACTTGATTTATAAAATGTGGATTTGAAAAATTTATTTGATCCACAAAAATGTATTTACACGTTTAATCACATACCTTAGATAATTTTATACATTATTTTTAAAATTTCAAAATGTTAATTATTTTTTAAAAATACCTAAACAGTCATTTTTAATTTTGCAATATGCAATATATTTCATATTAAAAGGAGGATATTTTAAGGAACCATAACACAAATAAATTCACTACTGTACTACAGCTTACCATCGAATCGAACCCATCTTAGACTTTCTTTTCTGTCTATTTGTTTGATTCAAAGCGTATATATACAAAGTATAGCTTGAATAATTTTTATGTGAAGGTAACAGTGTTGCTACTGATGAATTAAATTCTTAAAATAAAATGTAGATGTGGTAAAAATGAATATTTTTTTTGTA
Source organism: Odontocerum albicorne (assembly GCA_949825065.1). NCBI lineage: Eukaryota > Metazoa > Arthropoda > Insecta > Trichoptera > Odontoceridae > Odontocerum > Odontocerum albicorne. The sequence goes on from OX463850.1 coordinate 1,913,552, forward strand.
ATGGCTGTATTGAAATGGCATTCTGATGCTACTGTTGCTGTCAGACATGATTTTTTTCTTTTCTGTTTGATTTTTTAAAGATTTATTAGATTTTTGGCTAATCTTGAAGGTGTGTAAAATATTCCATTATATAACTATATCATCATCATCATCATCATTGTCACCCAGGGTCGATCCACTGCTGGATGAAGGTCTCCCCAAGTTGACTCCAAACAGTTCGGTCCTTTGCTCGCCGATGCCACGTGATGCTGCCATGCTTCCTGATTTCGTCCATCCAGCATACCTTCGGTCTTCTTCTAGGCCTCTTTATGTCTCTTGGATACCATTGGATTATTTCGGATGTCCATCGGGAGTCTGACATTCTGACTACATGTCGCCACTTCATTCTTTTGCACTTCATTCTTTTGCACACCTTTATAACGTCTTCTACCTTTGTTATATTGCGAATCCAGGTGTTTCGTTTACGGTCTCTTTTAGTATATCCTAACATGCATCTCTCCATGCCCCTTTGTGCGGTCTGGAGCTTTTGCGTGTTCTTTACTGTGAGCGTCCATGTCTCGCAGCCATACGTAAGTACTGGAAGAATGCACTGGTTGTAGACCCTTCGCTTGAAGGATATTGGGAGATTACTTTTGAAGATGTTGTTCAAACGTCCAAATGAGCTCCATGCCAGTTTTGTCCTTCGTGCTATTTCCTCCGATATGCCACCTACAAAGGAAATAAGTTAGCCCAGATACACATATTCCTGGACAAGTTCTAGCGGCTTTCCATCTACGTTTATCGGTTTTGGGGTAGCAAAGCCGTTCATCATATATTTGGTTTTTGAAATATTCATTTTTAAACCAACTCCTTTGCTGACCTCTGCCAATTCTTGCAGTTGGTGCTGAAGATCATTCGGCTTTTGTGAGAATATAACGATATAACTATATAAAGTCTATTTAATTGATTGGTTTAAGTTGATAACAGTGTATTTTTTATAGTTTTATAATGTTTATTTTGTCATAATTTCAATGTGTTTAATATTAATTAGTATTTAATAACTCAATGTTTTTTTTTTAGTTAACGTTAATTTTCTCAAATAATATTTCAATTGCATGCCTCCAAGTGTTAGATGTATAGGTGACTTGTGCAGCTATAGGAATCACATGAAGATAACCATTTTTGGGAGGTCTTATCACAATACATGATTATTGACAAGAGCGAATATTGTCTTCAGCCAAAATTGATCTCCCGAATTTAGGGCCTATCAAATCATAAGACTACCATCAGAACCTTTTTGATTCAATCTTTTTTTATTTATCAATCATTACTCATGCATTATACCCCACCTTGCATAATGTTTTTAAATATCAATGCTTCGTTTTTTTTTTAATTTTCAACATTCAACAAACTGCTCGAGATATTTTGATTATTTGACTCAAGACCATGGTCAACTTATTGGAAAGATAAGGCTCAAAATCAATTGTATCACACTTTCATTGTTAACTCTTACAGGCTTAATGTACCACCTTTTTTTGATGCAGTACTGCATAATGGTACACGCAATTTACCACTTATTAAACCTCTCTCTATTGCTGCACAAACGCTCAGATTATGTACCACTTCGTATAATATAATACTTATGACTCATATCCGCACAGCTGCAGGTCTTGTCCTGTTCAAATTCATTTAGCTTCTAATATTATTGACAATAAGTTTTTCTTGGTGTGCCCACTTGTGCGTATAAAAGAAAACGTTATACTCGTATATTTGTATTAAATTTTAATAAAAAATAGTTGTGTTCTGATAAAATTGACTTCAGTAATTGTGGTAAATTTATATATAGGTTAAAAATTAATTTTACTTGGATGCATTTCGGCATTATTTGGTGGTACATTAGAAGTATCTAGTGAAAATATGAACTAGTGATACATAAGCTGTACCATCTCACCAGGAGTTCCTTGACCTACCGAGGAAGTGGAAAAATGTTAATTTAGCATTTGTATGTATCATTTTTCACACATTAAAAAAAATAATGAGAAACTTGACTTTTTATTTTTTGTGCAGCCTGAGTAAAAATAAGTTAAGTTAACCTGTGCCTGTAAGGGTTGACAAAGTAAATGTGAAGAACAGCGTGGGTATATCTGTTTCATCACCGTTGAGAAATGAACCTCAAACCTCCAGGTGGAAGCATATTTTTTTATTAGTAATCACTTTCTTACCTTCACATTCAACTTATTTTATTTTTGTATTATTTTTAATTTGTCAATAAAACTAAGTTAGATTTCAGAGTTTTGATGAATTGATTCAAGAGAAAATAAATATATAAGGAAGTACCCAATTTAAATGCTGCAGCTGTTACCTTCCTATCCTCCGATTCAACCTACTTTATATTTTTACTCTTCAATAGTAGTGGGTTTTATTTCTGAGTTAGAGTGCTCTTAAGGAAAGTTGGTTCTCTGAGTGGTAATATATAAATTCAATTCAATCACCCTTTAAAGCTTCACAAGGGAGCATAGGGAGGCCACCAGTCTTCTTCATTCAGAGCGCTTTTGGGCGGTGTTGGTAAACTCCCTCCACGACATTCCTAACGCTCTGACTTCCTTGTCATAGGAACGGTACACCGTGAGAGAGGGTCTTCCAGGCCGTCGGCACCCCAATGTACAGAAAAACAGCGCTCTCCTCGGCCAACTATCATCGGGCATTCTCAGAACACGTCCCAGCCAGGACCATCGCCTTCAGGATCTCTACCGGAGTCCAACAGGGCTGTGTGTTGGCACCATTCATTTTTGTCATCATCATGGATTACCTTCTTAGAAAATCCATTGTGGATTCGTGTGGGGTGTCTTTACTACAGAAGCCAAACAATAAAGGCAATGTGGGGACGCTGTACGATCTTGAATACGCAGATGATCTTGCCCTATTCGATGTTTCTGTGAGCGGATTACAGCGCAGTACCACAAGATTATGTGAAATTCTTTTTGGTAGTATATAAACTGTCGTTTAATTATTAGTGTAGCTTGAGGAATAAATGCGATGGTAAACCTTGTTACAGATAAATATAAGTCCTCTTTAATATATTGCGACATCTATGAAACAATTTTAAAATAAATCACTAACAGCTCTTAAGAAATCTGAAATACATACATATACAGATAAATAGATATTTAAGAACTAGGTGTATTTACCGAGATAGACAACTACAACATATTATTTGACAACTACAAAGACATTTAGTTTTCAAATAGAGGAAATTTTAGTTTATATAAGATACAAGTGATAAAAATCGGATGGAAGTTCTGGGGCACAATTAGCTTTACAAAATTTTTCAAATCATTCAACTAGGAATAAGAACTACCGAAAGATAAGTCTTGCTTTCTTCTACAATAAGAGATTCTACTTATATTCTAGCTGAAATACAAGCATACTTACTAATTTCATTTTATTCTTATCAAAATAAGGATTCTATAGAATAAGCAAGTATTTAAACTAATGTTGTAATGTTAATTCTCAAACAAAATTAGATAAAACCTTAGTGTTTTAACCATTCTTTTGTGTGAAAATGAAATAAAGTGGAAAATGATTATAAGAATTAATTATATAATATTATGTTCACATGTTACAGATAAAAAAAATTCAATTCAATTTTATTTCAGTGTGAATATAGATTCATATTATAGACCAGTTAACAAACAGCGAAGCTAACCAAATGTATGAGGGCTATCCGGAAAGTAACTTATGTTTTAAAGTCGTCGTCGTTGCCGGGCCTCGCAGTCGAGGATCCCCTCGCCATTCCAACGTCAGTCTTGAACTCTTCTCCCATGTCGATCGTGTGATCTTCTGTGAGAGAACAGCCCGATCCTGGATGCGCACTCCCTCCCGCAAATGTCACAGACATGTGGACCTTGCTGAGTCACCTGGCCATGCTGACGCATATTCGCAGCGCGCTGACTGTTTCTCACACGTCTAACCGCTGAGATGCCATACGCCCGAGAACATACGGCTCTCCACCCCTCACGGTCCCGAGTCACCCGCTCCCAGTCCTCAGGCGCCCCGCACAAAATAAGCGACTCTCGCAGACTGTCCTTATGACACTTCCTCTGCCCACCAACTCTTCGCTTGCCCACCACTTCCCCGTACAAGACGTGTTTTGGGAGTCTATGATCACCCATGCGTATCACATGTCCAGTCCACCACAATTTTGCCTTTAATGTTTTAAGCTAGCATGTGAAGGAATAGGGGTAACGACGCCATCATACTGTAACAGTATGGCATGATTCAGTACACATCTAGCAGTGGTAGAGAGAGGCCTGTGTTGTTTACTAATTTAATAACAAATGTTTAAAATATGTGTCACAATTGACAATAATGCCAGCTGTGATGTACTCTCAATAATAAGATTTCTGTTAGCTAGAAACTGCAAAGCGGTTAAAAAATATGACGTGGCATCATAATCAATTCTCAAGTGTATTATGAGGCATTAAAAAAGTTAAGAAGGGTCATTTAAAACAAATATCAAGGCAAGTTGATTTCGGGTGTAGTTTTTTTTGTACGACAATGCCTGCTCACACACTGCTGAGCATAATCAGCTAAGATAATTCAAGTGAGGGGTTGTTGATGACAATTCATACAGCCCATGTAATTACCATTTCTTTATGAACACGAATAGATAGCTTGCATCCCAGGGCTTTGGTGATGTTGAGTTGCAGCTCAGCATGGAAGGATGACTCAAATCACAGGCGGCAAAAATTTACTAAGATGAAATTTGAAAACTTGTTGAACATTTCAACAAATGTGTCAATCAGTCTGGAGAAAAAAAATAAGTTTTTTTTTAAGTAGTATATAATTAAAATGTACAGGATTTTACAAATAAATAAACATAAGTTTCTTTCCGGATAGCCCTCACATATTATAAATGGTAGTTATTGGATATAACACACATTTGAGCTTAACTGCTAATATAGCGATACAAACACACTGAAATATTACGACTCATTTTTAACAGTTGTCTAAATTACATGTATAGATATAACCAACACTCATGATGCTTGTCTAAAAAAAAAATATTATGTGGTTTGTTAGACATAGTACATTTTTTGTTTGTTTTGTGTGCATTTCATTATAAAAAGCTCTTCATGAATATTAAAAACAACAATAGTTTATTTGCACCACGAAGCTGTACATAAAAATACATCACAATTCTACTATTACACAAATCAATTGTTTTTTTTTCTGAAGGACCAACAAAAGCAGATTCAAATGTAAAATTTATCAACTTGGATGATTTCCCAATATTTGTGTTGTTTGAACATCTAAGTGTACAAGGTCTGTCTGATTGAACATCTAAGTCTACAAGGTCTGTCTGATTGAACAGGAAATTAAATGTATTCTTATCTGAATACAGAAAATGTCAAGTGTGAACAGGCAAAAACGAAAATTTAACAAATAATACTAAATCATTTATTTACGAAACTTAGCTTTATGTCCTAAAACATATGAAAACAATGTGAGATAAAACTTATATTTAATTTAAAATGAATACAAAAAGTGAGAATTATTTCATAATTATTTGTAGAATTTTGTTCTTTTTTACTGAGACATTTAAAAAAATGTATATTCTCGATTATTTAAAAGGAATATTTTTTCAAAGCAGATGAATTGTATTCAAATTACAAAAAAAACTTTTTTTTTCAAATATAAGAGATTTTTATGGCCATAGAGAAAAAATGGTATAGAGAAAAAAATTTAATAAAAATGTACAATAATTCTTAAAAGAGTATTTACATGTAATAAAACCATAGATGAAGTGTGATGGGAAAACCTAGTACAAGTTATTTTCTAAAAAAAAAAAACAAAACAAGAGTTGAAAAGTAAAAAAAATATATGATACATTTTGTTTTAAAAAATATATATGGAAGCTGTTTTTAAATTTTGCAAAATATATTTTTTGTTTAAAAAATATAAGATTTTCTATATCATGTTTTATTTAAGATTACATCTTATTTAAACTGAGCTGAAAGTGACATATCAGATTTTGCCATCATACCACATAAGGTCACATATCAGGTGTTGAAATTCGGGACTGTTACAGAAAGCTTTGCCCATATACACATATGTCACGCACAAGATTAGTTAGCCCTGTCGTAAAAGCTACATTCAAGGCAGACAAGGCTACTAAAGAAAATGTAGCATGGTCCCTGTGACGTTTCACAAATTTTCCCCAATACAACCTTGTAACAATGTTCAGTAATTTTAATTATTTTATCAACTTTAATATAAACCTCGATTCTAATAAATATATTACCAAGTTATTTAGGTTATTTAGGTAAATACATTACATAAAACTATCAATAATGACAAAATAATACGCCTTGTTACAAAGTAGCAAAAATATGTCAGTTTGTTAAAATCAAATAACATTTGGCGACGTTCGTAAAAAGTCACTACGTTAGTCTGCGTTGGCTAGGGATGGGGTATACGATAATTGGATTTTCGATTTTTTTTATACGAGTACATTACATTAAATGTTCATAATTAGTATTAATTCATAGTGGATCTTGGCCTATTTTAAGATAGATACAAATCATACAATACATTAGAAACTCAGTATACCTAATGAAAATTAGGAATTAAAACGTCAGTTTAGAGAAAAACAATTTTTCCATTAAAAAAAATGGTTTTACCCCATCCCTTTGAGACATGACATTTCAAATGTCACAGGGACCATGCTCCATTTCCTTGAGTATAGTAAAATAAAACAATGCTACCTTAAGTTAAGTTCTTGATAGGAAAATGGCAATGAATTGTAAAAGGAGGTTAAAGTTCTTAGATCATTGGACAGGGTTGCCAGAGCATATATTTTAAAGTAAATATGTTTTGTTTTTTTTTTATTTAGATTGGTGTGTTCTTTTGATATAGTTTTGTGTCAGTTTGTCCTTGTTTTCAATCACAAATGTTTATTATGAGTGACATAATAAACATTTGTGATTATTTTATTTATCATGAGTGACAATTCAATGCTAAAGAAGAGTAACATTTCGTGATGTCACTTAGTGATGAAGAAAAAACTACCCAAAGAGACTTCTCTGATAGCGACACACCAAAGTGTGAAAACAATGCGAAACTTTTTTAATAGAATAATGCAATTTATTTGAGAGAAAGGGCTTTTTTTTATATATAAAGGCAATCCACATAAGAATGATTTGTGCCCTGACTGTTAAAGCCAAAAATGTTGTAATATGAGAATCAATAAAATGATATTTAAAAAATAACAACAATTTGAAGCGAATTTGTAGCTTCAATTGATAAAACTTCACAAATTTCCTATTGATCTATAAGAGGATAAGTTTTTCAGTGTATTTTTTTTCTGATTTTGAATAAGTCATAATGTTTTTACTTTTGGTAGCATCTTACATTATTGTATTCGCATGGACTCTAAATTTTAATTTATGTATTGTAAATATTTTAATGCTAAAAATAAATCATACATATATGTTGTTTAAAGTTAAAGCATTAACGTTGTGGAGGTTTAAAGACATTGTAATTTATTTTTATCAAACACTGTTTATTCCACTTTTTTGTAACGGTATAACCCTACCGGTTTCAAGGCTTTCACCTCATCTTCAGGGGAGCACAAACAAGATGAGGTGAAAACTTTGAAATCGGTAGGGTTATACCGTTACAAAGAAGTGGAATAAACAGTGTTTGATAAAAATAAATTAAAATCAATCATACATTATACAGAGTTTCTTTTTCTGCTCTCTTTTGTGTCACTCGGAATCCTTAATTAAAAAAAAAATGGCATAAATTCTTTTTTTTACTTTCAATTTCTGGCAACCCAACCATTTAAGCTAGTGTAAAGTTTAAAATTTAACTGTTTATTTTCAACATGGAGAAGAAATATATTTAGCTTTCTGACAATTTTCAAAATGACGTTATTTTACACTCTGACATACCTTGACTCACGTTATATAGAATACCCTATGTTTTTTTTTCTAGATCACATTATAATAACATTATTTATATAATTAAACATTATATAATCCAAGTATAATATAGCTTGAACTCACTTACAATGTGCAAAAATATAACTCATTAATAAGTTTAATATGAAATTTTTTATAAGTTTTAGATTATCTTATACACGATGGTGTTTACAGGGTTGAATAAAAGTACATTTCACCTTATTCCAAATAACATTTCTTTTGAAATATTATACATTTATAATTTTTGAACATCCGTAAATAACTTCAAAATATTTTAAGTCTTTCTCGTCAATGAAAAGTTTTTTTTTTATCATAAGACACATTTCACTTTCAATTTGAAAAAAATTGTTTTTAAACAAGGCTAACGCAAAATATTTCATACATTTATTTTTAAATTTTTTTTTAAAATTCAACCCTTAGTTGTTTCTGATCTTTTCATTTTGTCCACTCTATTCGATTCGGCTTCTAATTTTTCTTGACTCTTATCCATTTCTATTCTAACAACCTCTTTGAGTAGCCCCCACAGTTCATTTTTGTCTATGACAAACAGCTGATCATTTTTATTTGGAAGAAAATTTGCTGGAGGTACTTCAGAAACTAGACCTAACGTCGTTTCTGATATGGGAACCGATGGCGGGTGTGATTTTTCACGATTTATTGATTTCGGCATCTGCAGAAATGGTAAAACCTTTGTCGGCTCCAACATTTGTTGAGGAGTTTCTTCTGTTACCGAGTTTCCATCTTTCGGTGACCTACTTAGGTCTTGATCAACTGAAGCAACCCCTTTCTCCAATAATCCGATTGGTTTCTGTTCATGAATATCTATTTTTTTTTCTTTCATCGGTATTTCAGTAGATATTTTAGTAACACGCACTGTTATTTCATCTGAACGATCAATAGAATTACTTGAAATTGATTTAGTCGGTAAAACTGTTGTTGTTTTATCATCAAAAACACTAGTCAAATCAGAAACAGTATTTGTTTTCACATTGGAGTTAGTAATATTGTTTATTTCTGTTGTAGAAGGGCGCAATTCAGTGTCATTGCTGTTGTTAACTGTAGTTGAAACATTTGTTTCTATGGTGGAAGTTTGATTGGAGAGATGTATGAATTTTATATTTTTCTTCAGCATTTCATGATTTTCTCCATAAGTATGCTTGAGGGTGCCTTTCTTCCTTGGTAATGGCTGCTTCTTTTGATAAGACTGTTTCTTCGACAAATCTAATAATGTTTTTAATTGACTAGATTTCTTCATCGCTGGCATTTCTTGCTGTACAACAATTTCATCAACCAACAGTTCATTATTTGTCAAATTCTGTCTCTTTTCTGTTTCATTGATGTTAATATCTTTAACTATTTCAACGGAAGGAACAATAATCGGGACATCGCTCACTGGATAGTGGACAGAATTGACCTTTTCATCTTCTCCAGTTTCATTTGTAGGTTGAGCTGTTCCATCAGTTACATTGAGTGGTGAACTATTTTGAGTTGAAGCTGGAATTGTTGTACTAGGAGCATCTGTAGTCGATATTAAGTTATCTTGATTTCTGCATATTCTGCCACACTCGCAGAGGTTGGGGATTTCTTGTGCCACATTGGGCGCTCCAGATTCAGTCTTGCCAAACCACGTGATAAGATCATCTTCTGTTATTCCTTTGAGCAGAGGACTTCCCGGCTTGGTATGGAAGAAGACTTCAGCAGCTAAATCGGGCCGGGTTGATGGATATAGTGTAGCAAATGCTGGTCTTAAAGAACTCAATACGAATGTTGATCTTGCTTGATAGTTGATGCAAACCGGACATGAAGAGCTTATCTGAAAATATAATCAAAATTATCAGTAATAACTACTACCTTAAAAGGTCTAAGAAAAATATAAAGTTTTAGAGGATTTTACATAAATTTTATTAATTTTGATTTAATATTATCTTTGCTCTCCAATCAATAATGATACGATAACCTCCATAGTTTAGTTGGTAAGATGTCTGTCTTCCAACTTAGGGTTGTGGGTTTGATTCCCTGAAATCCATTTTTTAAAAAAGGGTTTCAGTCTGATTTTCACTTAAGGCTTTTTGGTTGGTTGTAACAGATTGCTACTTGATAATAAACCTGCTTTATTGTACTGCATACAACATATGGTTATAATACAATTGTTAGCCTAAATTATCTAAAAAATACACGTACAACATATGCTTATAATACAATTTTTAGCCTAAATTATCTAAAAAATACACGTACAGGCATCATGCATGACAACTGTGAGTGTAATAACTGAGTTTGGACCTAGACTGTGCTACCTTGAACACTTATACTGCATGCAGGACATGGATCCTGCAAGGAAGGCAGCTAGGGTGTAGTAAAGCGGGGAGACCAAAATTGAGATGGCTGAATGCTGTGACAGAGAACTCCCGTACACTTATTATAACCAATTCAAGGGAGGATGCTGTTGAGATAGATTATTGGCAGAGAATTCTGCAAGTAGTAAAGACAATCCTGGGTTGTAAGGTTGATGACGATGATAGTGAATTACTGGAGCCACTCAGAATTCAATAATAAAATATTAAACCTTACAAAAAAATTATTATTGTAATTGTAAATATACATACATTTGAAAAGGCAAACCACAAAAAGTTCTCTTTAGATCCGTGCTGCAGGTCAGCAAAGTTTCCTCCGTCCACCACCACTGGGTTGACAGTCACCAGCTCATATCCAGAGAATAGAGTGACTTCAAGCCTCAACACTCCTGACCTGTCTTTGCTCTTCCATCTGAAAAACATATGTTTTATTAATAAAGATTTCCTATCTATAATAAATAAGAATTATTTAAACCCCATTTACTTTATTAAAATAATCATTTGTATATAACAGGTTTGTATATAACAATAAGAAAAATACGTATATAAAAGGTAAAATTCAGTCAAACCAAAAAAAATCAACCTTTTTTTAATTGTAAATAAAATAAAATAAAAACTTAGTTACATTAGATACGATAAGTACAACAAAAGTATATTTAAAAACAATTAACTAGTGGACATGGAAAAATACTGAGAGAAGCCAAATAAATGCTGTAGAGATGCGTGCATTGAGAAGAATACACAAAGTGACAATGTATGACAATATGGAATGAAGTGATAAGGGATGAATGTGTACTGATGTGTTAAGTAAAATGATGTGTTAATTAAGATGAACAAGAGTACGTTGAGATTGTTTGGGCATTTAGAACGAATCAATGAAGAAAGACTAACAAAACAGATATACAGTGTCGTCGTCGTTGTGGGGCCTCACAGTCGAGGATCCCTTCGCCATTCCAACGTCAATCTTGAACCGTTCTCTTACGTCGATCGTGTGATCTTCTGAGAGAAAACAGCCCGATCCTAGATGCGCACTCCCTCCCGCAAATGCCACAGACATGTGGACCCTGCTGAGACGCCTGGCCATGCTGACGCATGTTCGCAGCGCGCTGACTGTTTCTCACACCTCTGAGAGAAACAGTCTGAGACGCCATCAGCCCTAGACGCCATCAGCCCGAGAGCATACGGCTCTCCACCCCTCACGGTCCTGAGCCACCTGCTCCCAGTTCTCAGGTGCCCCACACAAAGTAAGCGACTCTCACAGACTGTCCTTATAGCGCTTTGTCTGCCCACCAACTCTTCGCTTGCCCACCACTTCCCCGTACAAGACGCGTTTTGGGAGTCTGTGATCGCTCATGCGTATCACATGCCCGGTCCACCGCAGTTTCGACCATATCTTCTTTAGGTTTATAGTTGGAACGTTGCAGGACTGAAATATTTGTGACATGATCACTCCAGTAGATCTGAAGAATTCGGCAAAGGAAACGCTGGTGGAACATTTCAAGGCTTTGAGTGTGCCTTCTATAAGGAGCCCAAGTCTTAGACCCATAGAGAAGCGTGGGAAGGACAACAGCCTTGTAGACCGATATCATTGTAGACTGAGAGATGTCTCTGCTGTAGAACACTCTGTCATTCAATTTAGCAACAGCCGCTGACGCACTCCTGATGCGACTCTTCAGTTCATCATCAAGAGATGAGTTCGAAGGCAAGATGCTGTCCAGATATGTAAAGTTAGGTACGTTCTCCAGTTGCACACCATTCACTCGAATGTCGGGTGATTGAATCACTTCATTCCCTGCAGAACAGATTAGCAGATTGGCACCAGAGTGTAGATGTGAGTGGAAGGCCTAAGACGAGCTAATGACCGGTATTTCAAGTGTGTAGATATTTTGCAGCCGCTTCGAACGAAAAACAAAGGTCCATATCACTTATCTACAGGGTATCCGAGTACAGAGTACAATTCTTCAGTCCCCACTGTTCTACGTAGTCAACCATAAAATTAATTTTTATATTATATTTCTTCATGTGGAACCTTCATCTCAGGGCGGTTAGGTTTATCAATTAGTTCACTGCACCCTTAATCTTTCAGGCAGCGCTTATGTTGGTTAGTCGATCACAGTATGGCCCGACGTTTGCACCTCGCAAATATGCAAAGGGGACAATTTAGCTAATCTACGCATTAGATTTCTTTTTACTTTGATTAAATAAATACAGGTTTATTGATAGCAACATAGTATGTACATAATACATTTAACCTTTTCTTCCCTGTGTTGGGTATCTTCTACACGTTGCTTCTAATAACCATCAATATCTCTATAAATATAATAAATACAAGGTTAAGATTTTAGGTATTCCTCCATAATATATTTACGCATTGATTTAAAAAATAATATTAATAATAATCAGAATTTATCGACTACATCGTAAGTATTTCGTGAATATCGGAAACAAATTTGCATTTAAACGCTGTGAGTGCCTCGATCTTGGGTCTTGACGATAGGTGAAAAGTATGCGGGAAGTGCGACACTATATTCGCATCTCACTTTTGCATACGTCACTGAATAGCGAGGAGCTCAATTGTCTCAACCTCGCAAGTGTAAGCCACGCCCGAGCTAGCCACCAACCCTGCCGCGCCGCAGTAGCTGTTGAGCTGGCAACGAGATTAGACCTACGCCCGTTCCGTGAGCGGTGCCAGATGGTTTTTTAACGTTTTCAGCAAATAAATCTCAATTATTATAATTTTTAACTTCAATTATAATTAATTAAGGGGATTATCTATGAGTATTCTTATTTTTCCGATTTAAAATCGCAAATTTTTGATCGCGTACTCACTACCCAACACCGGAACACGCGTTTCATTTTTATCACCGTAAGGGAAGGGTTAAACACATTTCAAGAACACATTAAAAAGAGAATACATTAAAAAACAGAAGCTATCAAAATGTCTGGGCTCATCTAATAACATCCCCCCAGCCAAGATACACCCCACCAATATAGGGCGAACCCAGCCACGGGGACACCAGATGTTTTTCAGCCCACACCCTTGATGATATCTCCTCCTCCTCCTCATACAGTTTCTGAATATGGTGAATTATGCACAAATAACAATAATAAACGGACAATTTATATATCATGATGACAATATCAGTATTATATAATTACCTGAAACATGTTTTCATATTGAGCGTTGGCAGTTTCCCCTGAAGTTCTTCCAGTGAGCTTCTCTCCGGACGAATCTCCTCAATCACCGCAGACCACAAAGAGAGGAGGGCATTGTCAGAATTTGGTGTGTATGTAGAATATGTGATTCGACCCTTAAAATCAAAGTTGGTTTTAACACTATTATTGAAAATATATTTATCACATTATTAATCACAAGTAAAGTAAATCAGCAGAAAGAAAATATCAAATACCATAGTTGGTAGCCAATTTATTTTATAATTTGTCAATACACTTATTTTTGTTATAACTTTCTTTCTTCTTTTTCAGTGCAATCGATATGCTTTTTAGTTCATCAAAATGCCGAAGAAGCAGCAGAGCGACGTGCAACCAGATTTGAGGATACACGGTTGCGAGCACGGTGATCGCGTTCTGCAGCTTCAGAACTGCTTCCTTCTCAACAGAATGAACGCGACAGACTGAGAGTGGCTGAAAGACGTCAAAAATATTGTATACCCACAAGCATTGCGAAATTAAACATATTAGAAACGTGTGCTTTCTCTTTTCTTTCTTTTCCATTTAACCAGACTGAGCCACAGCAACGCGTGGCCGGGCACAACTAGTACATTAATAAAAATAATTAAAAAAAATACACTAGTTTGATTTTAAAGGCGATAGCCCCTCTCCCCATAGGATTTCTAAATTACGCGTAAATTTTTTTAAATGAAATGGTTCATTTTCTTATATCATAAAATTCCTCACTGCGCAGCTCATTTTTTTAAATTAAATGATTAGTTTTTAACCTGTTCACCGCGTTAAAAATCAAATTCCACGAATCCTGTGCGTGGCACAATTTCAGCGTTTTTTAATTTCTAAGTTTAAACACATATTTTGTTTAGAACCACTGATAATTGATTACAACACCAAGTAAACATGACACTTAAGTAATTTTCTGATAATAAATAATAGTCATTACTCTTAAGGAGACTCATTAAATAAAGGAGATAAACTTAACATTACGTAAAATAAACAAAGGAATGCTACGATCAAATCAATGCTTCATGACACTCACCCAATCAAATGCATATATCACTAGTAATGTTTATTTACGTAAGAGATACTTAGTAATGTTTATTTACGTAAGAGAGACTTAGTAATGTTTATTTACGTAAGAGAGACTCATCGCAGGACTCGATCCGCGCGACAGGTCGTTAATGCTGGAAATATTGAGAAACCAAAAAAATTCGGCGCTCTGTTTATTCAACAATATCTCATAAACTAATATATTATTTGACAAGGTTTTCAGAGATGTCGCTAGAATAAAGATTATTTTAAATTTAAGTTCAATTTTTATTCCGGTTTTGTGTCATTTTTTTTAAGTATTTGTGATTTGAAACTTGGATTGTCGTCAGATCACAGGCGTTTGTGCTCCCCGCGGGGAAAGAGTTAAAGGGGAAAATCCAAAAAAATTTGTTTAGCAAAATCTCACTTTCATTTTGAACAGGGCTTCTAATTTATATAGCGCATGGAGCCATGTAAGTAATTTGAATTATAATGAAGTAATATAATAGTAATTAAATAAATATTTAATTTCTTACAGGTATATTTTTCTTTGACCCCCTCCCCCCATTGACTATTCCTGGATATATCATCAGTGGCACGTGGATTGTCCAATACTTTTATAACGATTGAAAAAAATTTACAAGTGCAACTTCAGTGCATATAGGTTGCCGACCGCTGGTCTATCAGTTAGCATTCACGCTAAGCAAGCGGGCACCACAGGTTCGATTTCTGTCAGATTCAATTCCGGACTGGTTTTACTTTTAGACGTTTGAATTAATATTTTTCTGTAGTTTATTATAATATGCTTCGTACTATAAATTCTTATACCACTATTGAAAACATAACACAAAAGCTACCTACAGCAGATCGTCTTGGAAATTTAATATCCTTGCCTTCGCAAGATTGTGTGCTTGCTGATATGCAACAGTTTGCACGCAATAAACTGATATACTCACAAGTGTCCTCTGACTGACATTTATACTCGATCGAGAGGGATAGCCTATCGTTATCATGATTTAGATAAAATGGCATATCCATTATTATAGAAATTTGATAGGAGATACAAAAAAGTGTAACATTTAAAGTAGAATCTACTAGTTTATCAGTTTGTAACAGCCATATTTTTCTATTATTATTTATAAATATCTATCAAAAAAAAATACCTGTACAGTGGCGCATCCAGCTCCTGTGGCGTATACAAACACTTTGGTGGGCAACGAAGGGAGGTGCAAGTGTCTAGGCTGGTGATGGGCTCTCAGTTCCACCGTATCGGTTAGCTCCATGCCTGCCGTGGCCAGGGAAACTGTCAGCGCTCGGTGCCTGCAATGGAAAAATTGATTAATTGATGCAATAGAACATCACTTCGTTCGTTGTACACAATTCGTTCCAGGAAGCTGTTCGACTTGTGATGTGTACCAATGCTGAATAAATTTTTCCATAAAGAAATAATGTACGAGTAAATGAATAAATCTATTCTGGAACCTCAGATGATTGTTTATTTTACCCTTTAAAATAAATACTATTTAATGTATAAAATCATATGTAAAAATAAGAAACCCAAGAACATTAAATAAATGAAAATTTAAGTATACTTTATAACGATTTAGTGCAAAATTTTAAATAATTTGCGAAAAGTGTATGACCTCCATGGCCTAGTTGCGTCAGATGCCTGTTGGAAATTGTGGGTTCGTTTCCTATTGGAACCCAGATTTTTCGAAAAGGATTCCAGTCTGGTTTTCACTTAAGACCACGTTAAAAAAAATCTAACTGAGATTGTAAGATGGCACTTAGCCCGTCAGGTTATGCTATATACAAAGAAAGTGTAGCGACCGTGCGTGCGGTCACTGAACCCACTGAGGTGATCCTTGGCCGCTCGATCATTGAACTCGCACTGTAAGGAATGCGAGACAGCAAAGGCCAAGGTCACCCGCGCGGTCATTGAACTCACTAGTAGCGAACAGCGAGAGCGAGACACCGACATATCTCTTGCCTCTCCTGCAGACCGTAGTATGAAATGTATATAGAACGCGCAACAATAACCATGTGCCCGGCGAAGCGAGACAGCGACATGTTCTGCGATGTTCTATACATTATAAATACAGACGCTTTTAATAAACTTTCTCTCTTTGCTTATCTCGATCTCGACGACTTTTATTCAAACAACCTCATCCTTCTATGCGAAAGACAAGTCCCTAAAAAAGTATTATATAATATAATAAATTACGGATAAGTGAAAGTACGGATACAGATCCCGAGGATAACGGGTGACTACTGTATTTTGAATTTTTTTCCGAGTAAATATATAAAAAAAACTAACTGTAGTTATTTTTAAATAGGTATATACATACACAAAGTTTTCAAGCTTTACAAAAATATAGACACACCTGTCATAAGCCAAGGCTGAAAAAGCAGAGAATGCCTTTATGGCCTGGTAGAGCAGCTCTATGTGCGAATCCAGGAGATGAGATCGGTAAAAGAGGTATCTGGCTACAGGCTCTGCACTGCGTAGGTCTCCCAGGCTAGTGTAGGCCATCAGGGCGCACAAGGAGGCCTTGAAATCTTCTAGGCTTGCTGCAAAACAGTAAAAATTAAGTCAGATCCATTAAATTTTATTAAGAAACACAATACTTTTGCATGCTATTGTTCTTTCTTCTTCTTGTTGTAGATCTTGGATCTGTTGAGTGCTTTTGCTGATTTGCCTTGACGAGGCCCATCATCAATCAATTCATCGCCTAAGTGATACTATTTAGCTCAAACTTTCAGTCTGAAATATGACAGAAGATTCTTTATACACAGGATCTAAACGCCGTTTAATTTCTGCCAGGATTTCCCTTCTTTTGAAAAAAATTTGATAACCGTGCCATATATATTTTTTAACATATCAGAATATAACAAAACAACACGACTTCTATCAGCTCTAGTTGACATACTACTAAGAGTAAAGATATCAAATCGTAATTGTTATATCGCCTGACCATGCAACGGGCGTGTACGGTATAGTATCATTCATACACGCTCTAAATTGTTCAGGCCAGAAACTTATGAATCGGTGGTATAACTACATAAGATTTATTTTAATCCCTTTTTACTCATCTTTTCCAATATTTATCAAACTACAAAACTTACTCAATAAAGGAGGATTGACCCTCCTGGCTGAGTCCTCTTCATACAGCCAGTCAGCCTCCCTCCTGGGCAAGGGGTGCGGCCAACCAAAGTCTCCCTCTTCTGTGGTGGAAGCGTTTCGCAGCCTCTCCAGGGCTTCAGGCAGCAACGGACTCCTGGAAATGAACACATTTGTTTTATGTTACAGTGTTCTATAGCAATTCGAATAGTTTAATAATGAGGGGGTCCATGTGTAGAAACATTTAATTGTATTCAATGGCTTTTAATAATAAAAGTAGTCTATTGTATCTTTCGAATCTGTGTCTGAGAGATATTCCTTCGGAGATGGGTAGAACTTTTGAGATATTGTCTCATCTAATAAATTTGTGGTTCCGAAGCAATCCAGTAGGGTATAGTATTATGACAGGGTTTTGCCGTTGTTGGTTCTGTGACATAGAATGGTTTACCTCCGAGTATTAGATAAATGGATAGGACGGACTTTTTTCAAAGGCACTCGAAACCACTATTATTGAACTATAAAAATATCACAAAAATAAAATTATTGTAATTTGTCTACCGTTTTCCTACCTGTGCTAAAAAAATTCGCCCGTTCCGGTGTTGTGTATTCAATACACATGTAAAAATGAGCGATTTAAAATCGGAAAAATAAGAATATTCATAGCCAATCGCTTAAATTAATTTAATTTGAAGTCCAAAGTATTAATAATTGAAATTTAATTGCTGAAAACATGAAAAAAAAAACATTGGCTGACATTCACAAAACGGGCAAAGACACCACCTCAGATGAATGCGCTAGAGAGACTGAGACCTGATATTGACTAACACATTGTATGTTATACCTCGAAGGAAGAAACACAACTGCAAATTGAGATTCTATTTCTTGCATTCCTATATACAGAAGTAGAGTGAGAGTGAGACGTGAATAGCGTTGGTTTCTCACCCATAGCGGTTTTTTAGAATTAATACATACCTACGTCACACACTGCCACACGTTTGATTGTATTGGTGAATTTATTCTCGATTTTCACAAAATATCTCTGATGTGGCCGATAAGTGTTAATTATTATTAATATTTTAGCGTATGTCCTAGTAGGACGTGCTGATGATTTTGATTTGTTTGTATTTAAAATAAAATACGTCGATTCAGGAATGCGATAAAAGTGAGAGTGAATAATCGATAAATAGTAAACAGCGATGAATGGTCAAGTGAATAATAACAAGTGCCTTTATTCATCGATAAGTAGGTATATATATAGAATTTCAGAACGGGACGCGTGAATGCGTCCGAGGTATATCTCGATCTCACTTCTGCGCTTGTTGAGGTGGTCGCAAGCGCTGCGGATACTACAGTGGGTAGGATATTTATTGTCGAAACGGCGAGACGGCGTGATATGTTCTCTTTCTACCTTGGAATGCGATGTAAATATTATTTGCGTGTAAACAGTGTTGACGTTTCTGGTATGTGACAATTGTACATATCCAGAGGTTGATTCATCGGTCGTTGACCCTGCATGTTAACAATATTTAGGGACGTGGGTACTCCCTACAATATTATTTTTTCATTCAATGCGTAAATGTATTACGGAGGAATACCTAAAATCTGAACCCAGTATTTATTATATTTATAGAGATATTAAAGTTTTTAGAAGAAATGTGTACTAGTTACACATCACAGGGAAGGAAGGGTTAATAAAACACCGTTTATTCCACTTTATGTAACAGTATAACCCTACCAGTATCAAGGCTTTCACCCCATCATCAGGGGAGCACAAAAAAAACTTTGTTGCACATATGTTGTACTAATATATGGCGCGGAGGCTTGGGCCAGCAACAGATGTAGATGTATTTGAAATACGGTGCTAGAGAAAGATGTTACAATTCCATGGACTGAAATACGGTGCTAGAGAAAGATGTAACGTATTCCATGGACTGAAATACGGTGCTAGAGAAATATGTTACGTATTCCATGGACTGAAATACGGTGCTAGAAAAAGATGTTACGTATTCTATGGACTGAAATACGGTGCTAGAGAAAGATATTACGAATTCCATGGACTGAAATACGGTGCTAGAGAAAGATGTTACGAATTCCATGGACTGAAATACGGTGCTAGAGAAAGATGTTACGTATTCCATGGACTGAAATACGGTGCTAGAGAAAGATGTTACGTATTCAATGGACTGAAATACGGTGCTAGAGAAAGATGTTACAATTCCATGAACTGAAATACGGTGCTAGAGAAAGATGTTACGTATTCCATGGACTGAAATACGGTGCTAGAGAAAGATGTTACGTATTCCATGGACTGAAATACGGTGCTAGAGAAAGATGTTACGTATTCCATGGACTGAAATACGGTGCTAGAGAAAGATGTTACGTATTCCATGGACTGAAATACGGTGCTAGAGAAAGATGTTACATATTCCATGGACTGAAATACGGTGCTAGAGAAAAATGTTACGAATTCCATGGACTGCAATGCAAACTAACGCCTCCATTCTCGAAGAACTGAGAATCACCAACAAATTTTTGACGATATACCTTCGACGAGTTATCTGATTTCTGGACACATTGCTCGTGGCCATGGATACAGTTTGGAGAGACTTGTAGTTACAGGAAGCGTGGAAGGATGACGCGCAGGAGGAAGAGTCCCAATGTGTTGGATTGACCAAGTGAGAGATGCAACAGGACTACCCTTAACAACTGCTCTTCGAACCGCAGAGTGTCGAGATTGATTGAAAGGAGTCATCAGAGGCTATCATGTGAGTCACAATGTTTAATCATGAGCTAGAAAATAGGATGAATATGTTGTACTTACTGAGCTAATACCAGTGCGTATACCATAGAAGCCAGTGGGTGAGAGGATGAAACATTATACAGTTGCTTCTCTAAGAAAACTTTTGCTTTCGTAACAGCATCTGCATCAATCTGTAACATTTAAAAAATATATTCATGGCGGGTTCTCGGTTAGTAACATTCTGATATTTGAAAGGGGTTATACTTTAAAAAAATGTAACATGGTTCCTGTGACAGTTCACAAATTTGCCCCAATACAACCTTGTAACGACGTTCAGTAATTTTAATTATTTTATCAACTTTAATATAAGCCTCGATTCTAATAAATAGCAAGTTATTTAGGTAAACGCATTACATAAAACTAACAATAATGACAAATTTATACATCTTGTTACAAATTAGCAAAAATGTGGCAGTTTGTTAAAATCAAATAATATTTGGTGACGTTTGTCAAAAGTCACTACGTTAGTCTGCATTGATGGGGTATACGATAGTTGGATTTTCGATTTTTTTAATACATAAAATTAAATGTTCGTAATTAGTATTTACTAGTTGCAACCCGTGAAATATTCACGGAAGTAAAACAAATTCTTCATTTATGAAAATATGTATTCATAAATATAGAATTTGTTTATATATATCATTTATACATCGTCCCCTTTTACACCGGTTCAAAAATTGTTAGCTAGGTATTTAAAATTCGTTCAGTTATCACGGACCCACCGAGATTCAAATATCGAATTACTTTCGCAGAGAATCCAAGTATTCCTCTGTCACTCTCTTGTAATCAAAATTCAGTTCTCGTATTCTTTCTTTGACGACAACCATCGTACGGGTTTTGACTTATTTTTCAAGGTTGCTTTAACTGTCCCACGATTCTAGAAGCACTAAGTTTATATGTACCTAATAAATATAGCTGTGCAAGGAACACCCTCTGTTCTACATACCAACTTATGGTACAGGACGAATATCATGGCTAAACACTCAGTCACGCGTGGTATAGAGATATTGAACGGACTGAATGACACTGTTGATATATTCTCGGTACCGCCTAGCAGTATGAGAAGAATCCTGTCTGATATTCTTCCTAACGAATAAGCTAACGCTAGAAGCAGACCCTCTTTGTGTAACAGGAGAAATCCGTGCAAAGTGGATAAAAAAAAATTAAAAAAACAAACAGCAGCAGATAGAGCCAAATGGTGTAGAACTTTTGCTTTTATCAGGGACTCAATAGAAAAAAAACACGTAGACTAGCTGCAAGTACTGAAGCACCTTGCTCTACCTGCAGCAGGATATGACTATCACAAATTGACTTACATAGTCATCTCCGGTGGCACCAACGTCAAGTATTCTGATCACCCACTTTGTATTGTACATTCTAGTATACTTGTCACGTTCATTAGAACCAAACCACAAACTTAATATATACAAGTTAATAAGATGTTTACCTCATTTTCCACTCCTATTTCCAAAAGTGTCGCTAAAGTTTCTGCAGTAACTTCAACCACCCTTTCCAGTTCTAATTCATCCTTTGATAGATTCCTCCATTTCTCAACTAATCCATAATCCAGTTCATCATAAGTGTTCACTGGGCCCTTTTTGTTCCCATCGTTCTCCAAATCTGTTTCAATTGAGAGAAGGGATATTTTGATATCTGCCGGTAGTGGTGTGAAGCTTCCGTCGTCTTCTTGTCTCAACTGCACCCATCGTTTAGTAGCTTCTAGTAATTCAGGATCCACACCAAAGTAAACTTGAGCTTTGTTTAGTACTTCAAGAACTTGGACTGTCGATAGATGGCTGCTCATGCTCGGGTGGTCACTGAAGGAGTTATCGTTTCTTCTGAATGAGAGAAGAGTTTGTATCTGAAATAAGAAAATATCCATCAGGAGAAGAACAAACGTTGATTGATTGATATTGATTATTATCAATCACCATTGAAGATGGATTTGAAATGTATATATCTTTAGAATAAGTATATATGTAATGTATTAAGATGAAAAGAAAATCGACCTCCTCCATATGTATGTTCTTAAAATACATGTTTTATAACTAACTGTGGTTGTGGGTACGATTGATTTTAGTTGGTACCCCATTTTTTTAAAGGGTTCCATTTTGATTTCCACAACAGGTCTTTCAACAACTTTCTGATTGGTTAAAAGAATTCCCATATTGAAATAAACTTGCTTGATTGTACTGTACGCAATGAAAACATAATACAATACAATATTGATGCGAAATTATACTAACTTGTCCAGGTAAGAAGTTGATTAATCGTTCATGCTGTGTGATATTAGCCTGCTCTAACGCGAGGAGTGGAGCTAAAGCAGCGGCCGCAGCAGCGAGACTAGTGGGTGATCCCATCTCTGTGGTGTGGTCTTCTGTCTCAGAAGCGAAGAGAGGTGCTGTCCTGGGCACCACAGGGAGAGCCAGTCCTCCACCCAGAAGTAGCTCTCCGAAAGCAGACCCTGGCACCGCCCAGCGCGGGAGGGACAGTTGAACCACTTGGGAGAAACCTGCTTCATCATTGAAGTTCCAAACTCTGAAATTTTACATATTGAATCAATTGATTATAGAGCTTTTTGGTTTTAAAAGAGTTTCATTGTTTTTCATATTAATTTCCAAATTTGATCAAAATTCTTAAAATATTTCAGCATTAAAAAAAAATAGATATAACCAGTGCTTTTTTGCGGTAGAGTGCAGTGGAGCGGCACTCCGCTACCTTTTTTACGGTATACAAAAAGTTTGACGAGAAAATAGCTCCTGCACCTTTTTTTTCAAAAAAATATTACTATCAGTGCTTTTTTTGCGGTAGAGCGCAGTGGAGTGGCGCTCCACGAGTTTTTTTTACGGTTTACAAAAAGGTTGACAAGAAGTGAGCTCCGGCACCTTTCTTAAAAAAAAAGCACTGGATATAACCATAGAAGTCATAGGTAACCTTATACCTCCAAATACTAGATGGAAAGCCTGCCATTCGAGGGGAATAACATATCATACCTCTATTTTGGTAAGCCAACAACACATATGTTTTCTACTCTGCAATAAAACTTTTTCGTTTGTTAACATATATCCATACGTTGTAGACAGTACTGGCAAGTCTAGGGTCTTCTAGAAAGTACTCAGCCCCTGGTCCACTGGCATCTCGAATTCTTCACCTTTAGCTCAAAGAAGCTGTCAGTGCACGGAGAGTGGCCACACCATGTAAACTGTGTGGTACTGCAGGCTAAACTTAGTAGAGCGGCACAGAAGTTGGTCACTTCTGTTTCTGTGTTTTACCTATCCTCTCTCCTAATCTTTTCAACTCCTATCCATATTGGTTTATCGCAAAATATTTCTACAACACTCCTGCTCTCCCTTAATATCCATAAGTGCACTTTCACCTGGAACCTAAAATTACACCCTAAAATACAGTGTACTGGCAGCAGGGCTCATAATACATACAACATATATACAATTTCTATATCTACTGCAGTGCGGAAGGCAATAGGAAACCCCCGCACTATTTTTCTCAAAAAACCATATGTTCATACTCAGCAATTTGTGGGTCACATTCTTCAGCATTGATATCATGATGAAGAAGAATATCCATATACCTTGTCATGCATTATTCTTAAGTTATACTGAAATAAACATCACCTGAATTCAGCCTGCTCCCCCCAAGGTGCGGTGAAGCCAACGTGTTTGACCTTGTGACCTGCATCCAGGCGCCAGGAGAGCAGTGGTGTGGAGGCAGCAGGACTCGGCCCTCTTCCCAGTGAGACAGTGCCTCGTTCCCATGATAGCCAGTAAGTGCGGAACTCCCGTTCCGACAGCGCCTCAGGGGTCTCAGCTGAAGTTAAGTGCACACTGTAACCTGGAAGCAGAAAGTTCTTATTTTTAATGAGGTGCATTTGTTAATTTGATGTATAGGAGTGAAACGTGGATGTGGAACACGACAGAAAATAACTGAAAAAATGTTGTAGAAATGCGCACGCTTAGCAGAATACATGGGATGACAATTAAAAATACAATAAAAAATACTTAACCCATATATTTATAAGTGCATACCGTTGATTGTTAGATGAAAAATAAATGTACAGCTAATATTTAGATAAATCTATCAAAATAAAATATATTTTAACCAACTAAAATTTAGTATTCATCATCTAAATCTATAAAACATTATATGCTAAGCATGTAATGATTTATACATTTGGTTGCTTTTGAGATCACTAAACATATTTTTTTAAATATTCAATGGCATTTATAAAGTTAGAAGGTGTGGCGTCCATAGGCTCGGTCAATGACCGGCGATGCGACCTTTGCATTCCTTGACAATTCAAAACAAACAAGTACTAAGTCCACACGCCGGTCATTCAACTCATTGCCGGGCGTGGAGCGCATTCCATGCTAGAGCGAGAAGGCACCACATCTGTAGCGCCAGTTCCGTATTTGAATGATACTTACATACGACATTAATCGTTTTGCGAATGCAGAAACGAGACGGCGGCATATCGCGAGCGCATTCCCGCACACATTCAAGAATGATATAAATACCTACGTCTACCAATAAAATTTCTCTTTCCGCATTGCGATCTTAAACTAGTTATATTTATCAACAAATCATCATCATCTCTCCCTTAAGGACCCAGCTCCCAAAAAGGTATCTAAAAGTGCTGATAAATATTATAATACTTGATACTGAAATACAATACTTCGAATATTTAATGTGTAAAATATTTCACATAAAGAGAAGTCTATATTTAATTTTAAGTATTGGATAGCTGATGAAGAATATTAGAAATACAAAAGCTATAGAAGAAAGATAAAAAAATGTAATCTCTTTTTTATTGAATTCTTTTGAAGTCGTGCTTGAATACAATTTCTTTGAACAAAGTATCTTAAAAATATTGTAATACGTACCATATTGTCCCCTCCCAATCCAAGTCAAAGAATTGTCCGCATCTCCGATGGTGAGGTGATACATGGAGTCTGTGGTGTGGCGTTGGTCGGACAGAGCCAGCCGCACCGCGTGGCGGGCGCGCACCTCAAACACCAGCCCGGCCCTGTTACGTGGGGCCGTAATCCACTCGTACGAGAACTTGTCTTTAGTTGATATCAGAGTGTGTTCTGGAAGAGTGTATTGAAATAATTGGTAAAAATTAATGTTTTGGCAGGAAAAAAGTTGAAACGAGAATTTGAAACATCAATATGTTTAAAACATTGGAATTATGATTTTTAGACAATTGTTGGAGAGGGTGGAGCGATTCAAATACCTGGGCAGTATGATTATTACATCTGTCGATTCAGATATGGTGGTGAAGTGCAAGATTGAAGCAGCCCGTAGTTCATTCAACAAAATGAGATCAATATTCTGCAATTATAAATTGAATCTGAAACTAAGGCAGAGAATATTGAAGTGTTATGTTTGGTCTGTTCTGTTGTATGGCTCGGAAACATGGACGCTGAAGGTTCATACTATGAATCGGTGGAAGCGAGATGTAGTTGCACAGGAGAATGTTTCGTATACCGTGGACTGATATGATCACCAATTCGGAGGTTTTGAGGAGAGATAATTGCCGTAGACAGCTGCTGACAGATATTAAGGTCCGCAATATATCTTATCTGGGTCACCCCTGGGAAATCGATTGATGTCATTCATTCATCTTTATATAGCGCTTGCTTGTGTGTACGTCATTAATTTCAATTGCATCGACATCATGTCTACATCGTATCAGCCCAGAAAGATGCAACTGTGATGATTTTTGAGCTTCCTTTCAGCAGCCCTTGTTCAGAGAAATCATCAATTGAACTCTGTGCAAATCCTCTATCTGAGGAGATACTTTTGATGTATCCACGTGGGTGAGTAGGGGATTAAGATATCTTCATACAGCTCATGGTAGGTGGTATCCTACCAGCAGACACTCTGACGGCTGCATCCACGTCCACAGGATTTCAGCTTTCATCTCCAAGAATCAGCACGCTCACTTTCCAAGCTTAGAAAACCAATAGTTATTTTATATAAACTGCATGCAGGTAACCTTATAAGCTGACTCGACCCATCATCAAAAAATATACTTTTTTGCCGCCATTCCTTGGTTTTGCTAGCTTAGGCTAGTTCCCATTGGTTAGACCTAGAGGCAATTCGCGGTATGATCGCAGCTAAGCGAGAGTCTAGACTTAAGCGTGGCTGAATAGAGGGGTTTAAAAGAGAGTAATACAAAATAGTCTCACCATTGGCACAAAAATAAGCGCTCTCCGTATCGGAACGCTGTAGACCTTCGTTGCGGACGCGCAGGCGGGCTATTCGGACAGTGCGCGAGGCTGGTGGGCCTGGTGCCGGGTCCGCCTTGTCCCAGTCCGGCCCCGTGCCTGACAGGCATCCCGCGCCCACATAGCCAGATACATCAGCTGGAATTGAAACAAAATACTTTTATTACATTCTATACAGGGAGTGAGACAGGGACGCTCGATGTCACCGACATTGTTCAATTGTTATATACAGCAGGTTATCGACAAGATGAGGGAGGAGATGAGAGATTGGCCCGGCGTGAGGATCCAGGTGAGAAAAATTGACATGATAAGGTATGTCGACGATATTGCACTGCTTGCGGAGACGGAACAGGAATTGAACGAGGTCTTAAGAAAGATGGAAAATGTTTTGTCATCCAATTATCTACAATATGAAAATAAACAAAGACAAAACAAAATGTATGGTTGCTGGAAGAGAGGAGGTGACAGCGAGTGTTGTTCTGGGTGGCGGCAGTGTTGAGCAAGTGAGGGAATTTGTTTACTTAGGCAGCAGAGTATCCCAAGATGGCCGATCAAAGGCAGAAATAATAAGTAGGGTCCAACAGGCAAGAGCTGCTTTTTACAAGAAAACCAAGATATTTGAATCTCCTAACATTGATATCAATGTTAGGAAGACCTTAGTGAAAACTCTTGTCTGGAGTGTGCTGCTGTATGGCTGCTAAACGTGGACCATCAGCCAGAGCGATTTCAAGCGTTTGGCTGCCTTTGAGATATGGTGCTACAGGCGCATGGCCAGGGTCCATTGGTCAGATTACATCCGAAACGACGAGGTATTGAGCAAGGTTGGAGAAACAAGGCAACTCCTAAATAGAATTGCCCAATAACGATCCAGTTGGATAGGCCATAGCATCAGACACCCAGGCCTGCTCCTTACCATCGTCGAGGAAATGATTGAGGGCAATAACCATGAAGGCCGCCCTAGATATAGCTACATGGACCGGGTGATCCGGGATGTGCGCTGTGGCAGCTACCAGGAGATGAAGAGACTGGCGGATGACAGAGATGAGTGGAGGGATCGAGTGCTTGGTGCAGACCAATCCTAGGATTATAACCCAGAAAAAAAAAACTTCTATTTGAAATATATCAATAAGGTAAGAAATTTTCCAACTATGCTATTTAGGGACTAGGTCCCGTATTTATAATCCGACCTAAACACTAAATACAACATCTTAACATTTTTTTACGGAGGAAATTAGTATTTAAAGTAAACCTTTTGTCTTAGCTACCTAAACCCTTTTAATTCCAGCATATTTTGCATAAAATGTGCAAAAAATCCCAGCATTTTTTGACTAAAAAACAGTAGTTTATATTTTATTTTTTATCTAACTTAATATTTAGTTTTAAAACCTATTTTTTTTTTGTGGAGACCTCCCTGTAAAATAATAAGTAGCTTTCATATTTCATAAAAAAAATATTTATATTTTTTTTCATTCTACATAAAAACTTGTATGAAAACTTTGAGGCCGATAATCGGCCCCTTGGGATTTTTCAGTTGGGGATCAGTTGGGGCCCTGTGGGATTAAAAGGGTTAAATAAGGGAGTCACGTGATTTTATGTCTCCACTATCAAGTTAAATTTTAAAAAAAATCACTTAAGCGAAACACGTAACTCAAAAAATAGATTTTTAAATGCAAAACTTTCATGAAGCAAGGAGAGTTAATATTACGTCAAAACATAAATATTAATATTTTTATGGAGAGATAATTTTTATCGTGTTTTTGTTGAAAGAATGGCATAAATTCAACTTGTTCTCAATTTATTGTATTTCACATTTGATACAGGAACCCAATTACACCAAATAACAAGAAAAAAAAATTAAATGTCTAAATATTGCATAGCATAACAAATAGAAATAAACAAACTCGTATTTTCCTATGAAATGACTCAGTTATACCTTCAAATATAAATTGGTTAGTTTAATTCTGAGTGTATCCCCCGACATGTGGAAGATATCGGATATCAGAAAATTCATTTGACAAGGTCATTCCGTGTGCGTGTAGTAATACTCTTGATAGTTCAGTCCGTGAATACAACACCGAAAATTATCTTAATTCACGGTAGCGTAAATAATTGTTCGGTGCATTAAACAAAAGTTTGCCGATAAACTCCAGAACAGGAATACAAACATGCTCGTTTATCAAAAGAAATCAGCAGTGAGATACAGACGTACTTGAGATAGTAAATGTCGATACAGACGTGTTTGAGTTAGTGAATATCGATACAGACGTGCTTGAGTTTAATTTTTCTTTCTAAAAAACTTTTTTTGATTACCCATTAATTCAATATTTCTATAATTGATCAATCGAGTATTCTATGTGATATTTTTGAATGGAAATATCTGCAGTATGCAATTCCATTGAGTTTGTGCATATAAAGCCAGGTTAATCTCGCGAATTAATTTACAGTATTAATTACCAAATGCCACATGCAATATGCAGAGGATGTGGAGTGATTACTTCGGCCATTAGTTGCAGAGGTACCCGCATTTATTTGACATATTTATACAAAAAGGACCCAAACTCAAATTATACCTTTTCTGAGATAGTTAATATTAATAAAAACATTATATAAAAGACCTGTGAAATGATTTAAATTAGATTATCAGTTTAAATTGGATTATCAAACCAAATAACCCTCGGTAGAAGTAATAAATTCTACTTTTGCGGCAGCAATTTTGCCATGTTTAGTATAAGAGTTTTACCCAGTTCCAGAATATTTTTTTTAGCGATAATGGAATATTATGGGGAAAATTTTGATAGTCAAATAAATGATATAACGGAACAAGTAAATTAAAAAAATACAAGCAATCAAAACATAAGAATTAACCAAACTCCACCCATTATGAAAAGATGAAAAAAAAAAACATTTTTTTTCTCGAATGGTGTTAAACCCGAAGGCTCGATTAATGGGGATGAAGATAATGTCTTCCGGCTACACTTCTCAGTATAATATTGGGTGTTAACATAAGTTGTGTCCGTTTTTTTCCAATTTAAAAGTGAGCACCAAAAGCAAAACAAAATGGTAAATGTTATACGTCATTCGAAAGAAAATTTTCTGCTCTACAAAATATTGTATTTGCTTTTACGTTACATATATTATCTTATTTGATTACAAGCCTTCAAAATGGAATGTCAAGTAGACGAAAGTGAGCATTTTCGACACCTCCTTCTGTTCGAGGATCTTCATGAGTAATATAGTTTAAGCGGTCCTCATCGAAGTCCACTGGTCGTCCGGAATGCTCCATGTCTTTCATGTCGAAATTACCGTCATTGAAACGCAAAAACCTTCGACGAGCTGTCCTTCTATTTATAGCATCTTCACAGTACGCTTCGCAAATATCGCGAGCAGCTTTGGCAGCTTTATTCCCTCGATTGAACGAAAACAGAAGGAGGTGTCGAAAATGCTCACTTTGTCTACTTGACATTCCATTTTGAAGGCTTGTAATCAAATAAAATATTATATGTAACGTAAAAGCAAACACAATATCTTGTAGAGCAGAAAATTTTCTTTCGAATGATGTATAACATTTACCATTTTATTTTACTTTTGGTGCTCATTTTTAATTTGGAAAAAAACGGACACAGCTTATGTTAACACCTAATACATATATGAATAACCAAATCGAATTTCAATTAAAGCATATTAATGGATATAGTAGAGTTTCAATATTTAATGTAAGTTCATGGTTAATTCTAGCTTCATCTTTATTGAAAGAAAAAAAACACCGATTTAGAATGACAGCTGCGTTAAAAAATATCGTTATTTAATTACTAGCTAAAAGCATTTTTTTTTTTTTTTTTAAGTTTTACTATACTTCAGAAAGTCTAGAATGAACCGTGCGACGTTTAAAACGTCATTTCACAAAGAGATGAGGTAAAATCGTTTTTGTTTACATATCGAATAGTTTTTTTTATAAATCTAACAATTGTTTTTCTCTAAACTGACGTTTTAATTCCTAATTTTCATTATACTGACTTTCTAATGTATTATATGATTTGTATGTATCTTTAATAGGTCAAATATCTTTAAATAGTATTAATCCACTATGGATTAATACTAATTACGATTTATGTATAAAAAAAATCGAAAATCCAATTATCGAATACCCCATCTCTAGCCAATGCAGACTAACGTAGTGACTTTTGACAAACGTCACCAAATATAATTTGATTTTAACAAACTGCCACATTTATGCTAATTTGTGACAAGATGTATTAATTTGTCATTATTGTTAGTTTTATGTAATGTATTTACCTAAATAACTTGCTACTTATTAGAATCGAGGCTTATATTAAAGTTGATAAAATAATTAAAATTACTGAACATCGTTACATGGTTGTATTGGGGCAAATTTGTGAGCTGTCATACGACTCATCATAGATTTTCCGAACTATAGCCGGGCTTTGATTGGACTCGCTGTTTTGGAAGTGAGCAAACTTCTTAAAGTTCAAAATTCAAAAGTTTTTTTTAATTTAACAGTAAAAAGAAGTTAATTGAACTAAACTAACTTTGCTGTTAACAAGCCTTATTTCTGAGTTGGAACGTGTTACATAACCGTGTTACAACGTGTTACGTGTTACAACGTGTTACATACACTACAGACTAGAAGAATACCAGATCATATTTATTTAATTTTCAGTTAAATAATTATTGACCTCATAAATTGTTAACTTTTTCTGTGTATCGTCGATACTTTAATTGAAAGAAGCGTCCAAGTTTAGAGTTTATTTCAATAACAGACCGTTCCATTGCATGAATAAATTTTACGTTATCAAATACGAGGATAAGCTTGAAATGTGAATGACGAATGCAACGCTTAAGAAAAATAATTTTCGCATTCTAATTTTTTTTTTGTTTATACATATTTATGCCAACCTTCTTCTTGTTCTATGTAATGTATTTTTGGAGAAAAAGGATCACATAATTGAGACAAATGTGAATTTAAGTGGGACTATAAATGGATTTCGATTTTTATTTATTTATTTTATTATTTATTTATTATTACACATGACGAGAAACATACATAATTTGCGAAACAAAAAAAAACACAACAGGTAATTTAATTTGGACATACAATTTTAATGGATCTGGGTTTGTTACCTTTCATTTGTCGTATCCCCAGTAAACTAGGCTTTTGCCTGTATCTCACTGAGGATATTTAGCATAAAAAAATAAATCGATACTTCTTTCCGATTTTTGATTACACAAAAAACAAAACCCCATTGCACGTTCTCTCATCAAGCTGACAAACAGTGACACTCAATTACAACTGGAAACATCATGCGAAATCAAACTCTTTACACATCATCACTCCAGAAAGACCAAAAATGTTCATACCATAATATACCACACACAATCATAAAAATAAAAACAAAAATACACAGAAACACAAATACAAAACAACAAAAATTAAAACAACAAGAAGAAGCCCACATAAATCTTTTCCACACGTCATTCATCCTGAAATCCAAAGTACTCAAAACCCTGTCGCAATAACAACCACGCTCCGATCGACTGTCTAAATGGTTTTCCTTCCTTTACCTTTATTGAATTCGTCGTCGTCGATTGGTTCGTCCATAATAAATTACTATTGTTCCGGTACAATTGTCAATAACGAATCTCAATCATTAATTACTGATAAATATTTCCGAAACTTTGACTTTATGTTACAAAAATTCAAATGGATTTTATTAAGACTTCGAAAAATATTTATTATGTTCTGGATATGAGCATATTTCAATTAATATACACTGTAATTCCATTTTCTCTCTTCTTCTACACAGCAATAAACCCGACAGATGTGCCATGTTTAACCATGTACGCAAAATAATTAAAATATAAATTAAATTTTTGTATAATAATTTTGCAACAAAAACTGGTTGATTGAAAGAAATTTCTGTAAAGCAATAAATCTACCAGAAGTTATAAATATAACTGTGCAAGGAATCACCCTCTGTTCTACATACCAACTTACAGGACGAATATCATGGCTAAACACTCAGTCACGCGTGGTATAGAGATATTGAACCAACTGAATGATACTGTTGATATATTCTCGGTACCGTCTAGCAGTATGAGAAGAATCCTGGCTGATATTCTTCCTAACGAATAAGCTACGCTAGAAGCAGACCCTCTTTGTGTAACAGGAGAAATCCGTGCAAAGTGGATAAAAAAATTAGCATGAACGTGTTAAATAAAATGTGTTATTATTATTGTATACCAACTTTAAGTCTTAAAATTACCTTGTCAGTAAACTGTTCTCGATCCCTGTATTACACAGATGTAACTCAGTATGCAGTTCAGGATTATATTGATCTATCTGATACCGCAGGACCTTTGTCAACCAACCCTTTGATTTCCATAATGAAGTTTCGGATTACATTTCCAATAGGGATAAATGTGTATACCTGTTGTATGTGTAGGTAGAATGAATTGACTATCTGTCATAGCGGTTTATTTAAATGATAAATTATCATTTGAACAATTTTACAAGGGCGTAACAAAATACATTTTCCGTATAATACATATTTTAAATTTTTTTTTCATTACTAACATTTTTTTCATTAATCCGTGACCGGGTGGTAAGACACTTGTCTGCCGATCCGGAGGTTGCGGGTTCGATCCCTGCTGGAACCCAGATTTTTTTTAAATATGATTCTAGCCTGGTTAACACTTAGGGCCTATAAAAACATCTTTCTGGTTGGTTGGAAGAGATTGCCACATGGCAATAAACTCGCCAGGGTTAAAGAAAAATCATTAAAAAAATATAAAATTTATTCTTTGACATTAAATTAAGTATTTTTTTTTCAAAATACTGATGTAATGTCAAAAAAATTCTTCTAGACGACTTTCATAAACTAGTTGGTAAAACTATCGTATTCCAATTTGGAAGTACAGTACCCGGCGGTAAGTAATACACATCGGGCTTAAGAAAGAAACTGTCGGCTATAATCGGCTAACTTCGGCTTTGTAGAGCGTCGTCTTTGTCATTCATACACGTGTTCCGTTGCGAGACTATTAGCGCATCGTGCGACAGAGACGACGCTCTACAAAGCCGAAGTTAGACGATTATGGCCAACAGTCTCTTTCTTAAGCTCGATGTGTATTATTTACCGCCGGGTACTGTGACAGGTTTGATTCCCGTTGGAACCCAATTTACTCACATGTTCAAAACAGTTTTTGGGTAGTATATTCTCAAATGATGGAAGAGTTAATGGGGATATCGAACGACGTACAGCGTTAGGAAACAAAGTCAATGGGTCATAAAAATATTTATCATATACTCGAACCGGACATTACCAAAATCTGTTAAGACGATTGCCCACAATAGCATTTGAAGTCAACTTTGATGTATAAAAGTGAAAAATCCGGGGAAAAACTGAGGATAACAGGATGCCTATGGAAAGAAAAGAGGAAAACCGAAGAAATGCTGTAAAGATGCATGAATTGAGAAGAATATATGAAGTGACAATGTATAAAGAATGTGGAATGAAGCGATAAGGGATGAATGTGAACTTAAGGCTGATGTGTTAAATAAGAGGACGTTGAGATGGTTTAGGAATGTAGAACGAATGAATAAAGAAATACCAGTCAAAACCTTATATACAATGTAGATATGAGTGGAAGGCGTATGAGAGGAAGACCAAGGAAAGTATGGTTCGATTAAGAGAATGATATTCTGAAAGAAAGAAAATCAGAGAAATCGTAGAGGTTGTATGGTAAGGTGTATGGACGTAGAAGAGGCTAAGGATGTGTATCGAGTTATAAAAGTATGGCGATTTGTTATCTCTGCCTACCCCGACAGGGACGTGGCGTGGTGGTGTGTTTGTTATTTTGAAGATCCAGTCTCAAATTTAGTGCTAATACTTGTACGAGTAATAAACCTTTTTTTTGTTACTTTTACCTAAATAAATAAACGGTCACGTAAGGATTGTACTCCTAAAAGAGGGCTAAGGTGGACAAAAGATTGCGCACCACTGGGTCAGGCTTAGGAGGTTGTTAACATAAGCGGTGCGGAAGCTATGAAAATCTGTTAGTCTAAGCGTGGAACTGTCTAGGAAAATGCAATTTGAGCCAATGAAAGCAGCGAGCGAGAATTTAGCTCAGTGTAAATATTTGCTAAAGTCAACATTCCCCAAAACTTGATGGACGGAAGGCGTATGTTAACAAAGCCAATAAAGCGAACTTCAATTTCCAGGTCGCCGAGAGGAAGTCGAGACCCAAATAAGGTTATACTCGAGGTCGGGACCCAAATAAGGTTTTAATCGAGGTCGTATTTCATAAACTCGATGAATATGTATGATATACTCGTATATATATTTTTTTATCCACGTGGCAAGGATTTCTCCTGTTACACAAAGAGGGTCTGCTTCTAGCGTTAGCTTATTCGTTAGGAAAAATATCAGCCAGGATTCTTCTCATACTGCTAGGCGGTACCGAGAATATGCCAACAGTGTCATTCAGTTGGTTCAATATATCTACACCACGCGTGACTGTTTAGTCAAGATATTCATCCTATAAGTTGATATGTAGAACAGAGTATAAACTTAGTGCTTCTAGAATTGTGGGACAGTTAAAGCAATCTTGAAAAACTTTAATATAATACACGTACTCTGGTAGTCGATAAGTGAATTGTGTGGTAATAGTTATATATGTGAAAAAGTGAGTTATTTATTATTGATGATATTTAAAAAAAAAGTCGAGACCTAAATAAGGTTATACTCGAGGTCGGGACCCAAATAAGGATTTAATAGAGGTCGTATTTCATATGCACGATAAATATTATACACGTATTCTGATAAGTCGATAGGTGTATTATGTGGTAATAGTTATGTATGTATGAAAGTGAGTTATTTATTAATGATGATATATTAAAATAAAATAGGGACCCAAATAAGGAAGATTCATAAGTACTCTCACGTCATATCCCTTTTAGGGTAAACAGAAATGTCTGATCTTCAATCCATTCTATTCGTGTATACAGCTCTCCCCTAGTCCAAATCTAAATACCTCGTTTTAAATGGTCTCCTCTGTTTAACATATTTAATTTCGGCCTTTTACTTAGAAAAACAATTACATTTATGCTTAATAAGAAGGAAGTTTTCACGTCAATTTCAAGAAGAAGATTCCTCATCCATAAAAGGAGATCTTGCAATATCTTAGGCAGAAGGCGCCCACATAATTAAGTATCTCTCTGCTCCTCGCGAATATCAAATAGAAAATATCCTCGGGTTTGCTTTAGTTTTCCTTTCTTATCCTTTGTGGATGAGCTAATTTCGCGAGGATTCATTTATTTCATCTGAATTGCTTAGCAAAGAAAGTGCTACACTGTGGGTTACATTACGATGCCATTCTTAAGTAAATCTCTGATTCCGAGAGTCACTCTCAATTTATAAGAAATCTTAGATGTAACTTTGACGGAATACCTGCTGAATATATTACCATATCTTTAGCACAGCCTTTGTCAACGCGTATTTAAAAAAAGTTTTTCACAGATGTCCCGAAAGCGAATGTACTTTTAACACTCCGTCGGGCGCAATACAAATCATAACACATTCGGGCGCAACTCATCTGTGAGATTAAAAATAAAATTCCTGCTTAGGCTTAAGGGAAAGCTTATCAAACTGAACTTTTCACTCAAACATGATTATAGAACATTTGTACATTTCTTTGCACTTTTCAATGACTACATTTTTAATTTTCTCATACTGTTTTTCTTAAAATAGAAGATAACAAGTAAATAACATTATCAGTCTTTTGTTGGCAGCTTATCAACATAACTAATTCAATTCAGTAACGTCACAATTTTTTTCAGTCATTTAATACCCACAATAGGTTTGTTAAAAAGATTTAGCACAATAAAAAGTGTGTGGAATTAACTGTCACATCTTCATAAGATAGGTGTTCATGTGACGAAAATAAAAGCCATAACTTAACATTAGAGAACACTGTGCTAGCACTTTTTCAAATATTATTTAGAATGTAAAATTCAAATTCACCACTTGAAAAGATATACGAACTGTTGCAGGCATATAAAAATAAATATTAAGAAAACAATTTAAATTTCGGAAATCAAAAATACTAACGTAATCGTGCGCAACTCATCCAGCAGATTAAAACGCCCGTCACGGAGACCAACGGTGCACAGGAGAAATTACAAAGATACCCTTGTGTGAGGGTAGGGAGTCAGGAAGCTACTATAAGCCTCACTTCTTTGTCGGTAAACCTCGCCCATTGGCACAAAACAAACTAGATACCTCATCTCACAGATTAGATGCGCCCACCCAAGGGTTAAGGATGTATTGAAACAGGGTACATAAATGTGGTTGTTTAATAAATTATTTAATAAGAAAATGTTAAAAATACTTGTTATCTTGTCAGACTGTCGCGGATATATAACATCAACGCCAACTTTTTAGGAAGGTGGTTAAGGCATCTTCAATGTTTTGTTTTCTTTTTGTTTGGACTTTGTTTTTACTCCCCTAGATTTTTTTCTTTGTATCTAGGGCTATAAGGTATTTTTATTGCTTTAGAGGTATATTTATTTGTAATTTTCTTTTAAAACTTCGTTGGTCTAGATTAAATTATGTACCGTCTATTTAATGTTCTTAAGATACTGTTTTCTTATAAACCATTAAAAAAAACTACAAACAGCTTTAAGCGAAATGTTACCCCAAATCACTTAAAATTATAATTTTAAGTTCTGCTATGAAAACAGCGTTTAAGTGTAAAAAATCTCGATTTAGGTTATTAATGACAATTCATTTCCAAAAATCTATTTTAGACGTGTTTCACGAAAATAAAAGCTTAGATTTTTTGACATTTGATACCCGAAATAACACCAAAATTTGTCCGATGAGAACTTTGTTTTTTTGATAACACTCTTATGTAATGGAAACATGAATGCTGAGGAAGCAGAGAAGATATATGTTGAATATTTTCAAAATGTCCAATGCTTCGCTTCTCATGAACTGAAAAAAATGCACAAATGTGTCCATCCCCTTGGATCTATAGGTCAAGGAAAGGCTGTCAATGACACACATAAAAGAGAATAGTCTCATTCTTTAGATATGCCGCTTGGAGAGATGAAGACAGTTTTCAGAAGCTGCTTGGAACTGGAAGTGTTGAAGGGCGTCGAGTATGAGAACAGTCTCCAGTAAGGTGGATAGATCAAATAAAAGAGATGCCTAGTTCCTCATTGAGTGCTGCACTCATCATGAATCAAGACCGGGAAGTTTGGAGGCG